>LGTU01000736.1:0-23187 GCA_001314425.1 Phytophthora pluvialis | reverse complement strand
TCAATACAAATATTGCAGTACTATTTTCACTTCAATGTATTATTCGGAGGGCCTGAGTATCACCTAAAACCGTGTCGGTACGTGTATGCGGTACAAACGTTGGCAGTCCGACTCTCGCACCGCTTTTGGCGAGCTTTTCCTCATCTCATACATGTTGACATTTTCCCGAGTGTGTACTTGGCCGCCCAGCTTGAAATGCCACGGGATTTGCCTACCATGTCTACTAGAAGCAAGGGCTCGATGCCGCCCCCTCCTCTTCATTAACTTCTGGCATTGCGTATTTTGGACTTTACCGTCGCTTCGGTGGCTGTGGGAATGGGGGCGACGTCAGTTGCTTTGATGGCGGTGACGTTAGTGTGGACATTCGTCCTCTCCAACGTTTGCGCTGACTGCGCCGCGGGTCCCTCCACACTTACGACCGACGGGTGCTCGGGCTGCGGGGAGTACGATTTGTGCCTCGGGTTCAGCTCGGCGAGCGAATGTTCGGGCTCCGGATGTGAGACCGACGGAGACTGCACGTTCGAGTGCATGAGCGTGGCGCCGAACGTCTCGACGTTGGTCGTGCTGGTCGAGTTCGGGGGCTACAGGAGCTCGAAGGAAGTGGCGGCAGGAGGATTCACCTTGTCCGGGTACCCGGACTTGATGAGCGAGTGGCCGTCGGCCAACAACGACGATGTCACAGCTGTCAGTAGCATCGACTTGTCGTCCGCAGTCACCACCTTGTGAGTTGGAGTTCGTTCTTTTCTGGTGCTTGGTGTGAGACTGGGAACACTGACGTTTGTGTGTGTGTGTGTAGCATTATGTCTGGCGGAACTGCTGTCGCCGAGTACCCGCAGGGGAAAGTGGCGAGTGTGACGTTGACTTCGGAGTTCATTTCGTCGGCCACAGTTGTGACCAAGGTGGTGCTCATGAATCTCGCCCTAGACGACGAAATCGACGCGCTGCCAACATTACTCCCGTCAAGTGTGGAGACTCTCGACCTGGGCAACACGCTGCTGTCGTCGTTCCCGGCAGAACTTGGTGGCCTGAAATCACTTCAGCAGCTGTAGGTCGTCGACGACGTCATTCTTTTTGAGTGCCGGATGGATACTCATGGCTTTCGTTTGAATGCTTAGGCTGCTGGATTACAACTACATCACGACCGTGGACCCCCTGGACGTGATCGACTCGATCATTACGCTGTACGTGGAAAACGTTTGTGTAGTTTTGTGAACTCGAGGATTGATTGTCGTTGATGACCTTGTATTTGGCTTTGTCAATGCAGGAGCATGGAGAGCAACAGCTCGGCCACCTTCTCGGGTGTATTTATCAACTTGGAGTACCTGTACTTGGGTGACAACAACTTCACAAGCGTCCCCACTGCGATCTTCAGTCACTCGAACCTCAAGACATTGTACGTTTTTTTGTGTGTGCTGTTGAAACTCACCCAGGGACTTAGTTATCTTACTTTACCTCGTAGGAACCTTACCGCCAACTCATTTACATCTCGAGCTTTCACCACCGAGCAGGCAGAATTCTTGAACAACCTGGAGACTTTGGGACTCGCTGCGTCCGACTTTACAGTCGGACTAGAATGCGACGACATGGAGCAGGTGGTTGTACATGACGTGACGGTGTGTCTTAGCGATGGAGTTGCCACCTCAAGCAACAGGGCTAGCGAGTCGAGTTCGGCCGGTGTCGATGGATCTGAGGCTCGGACTACGAGTACGTCGGGCTCCTCGTCGACCAGTTTGATCATCGGAATCGTTTGTGGAGTGCTGGCTGTGATCGTCGCTGCTGTCCTCTTCCTTTTTTACCGACGCAAGAAGAAGAATTTTGTAGACTCGAAAGTGAGCAGCACTTCCGGCGACCACTTCCCCACGTCAAGCAGCGACCGTGAACAGAGACATCAGGCATATGGTGCACTAAGATCCTCAACTGGGGTTAATATGGGCATCCCGATGAGCGCAAGCGGC
Source organism: Phytophthora pluvialis (assembly GCA_001314425.1). Classification (NCBI taxonomy): domain Eukaryota; phylum Oomycota; class Peronosporomycetes; order Peronosporales; family Peronosporaceae; genus Phytophthora; species Phytophthora pluvialis. The sequence continues at coordinate 21,232 of LGTU01000736.1, read as the reverse complement.
GTTGCGATGGGCATTCCAACAGAGACGTCGGAAGGCGACGCTAGTACCGGAATCCCGACAACGGCGGAGGTTAATTCTACGTACCCGTTGACGTCGTTAGATGCCGCTCCGTTGAGGAAGAAGCCAACCGCGTTCCTGTCGATCTGGAGAGACCCCGAGCTTTTGTCACTGCAGGTGCGCGTAGAAGACGTTGAGGACGTCCAGCAGCTCGGTAACGGGGCGTTCGCTACCGTTTGGCTGGTGCGCTACCGGAAGTCTCAGCTCCTGGCGTCCAAGCGCCTTCGACCGGAGCGCCGTACCAAGAAACACACATCGAACTTCGTGGAGGAGATCAAGTTGCTCGCCAACTTCGACCATCCGAATCTGGTGAAACTCATCGGAGCAGCTTGGACGATCGAGAGTGATCTGCAGGCTTTACTCGAGTACATGGTTGGAGGTGATCTTCGCCGGTATCTCTCAGATGCGAGCACCCCTTTCGGGTGGTCCTCCAGGAAGTTCGACATCGCCGTCGGCATCATCGAAGCGCTCGTCTATCTGCACTCGTTCGTTCCTCCACTTGTGCACCGCGACCTCAAGTCCAAGAACGTGCTGTTGTCAACAGATTTCCACGCCAAGTTGAGCGACTTCGGCACGTCTCGCTTCCGATCCGTCGAGAACACGATGACGGCCGGAGTCGGAACAGGTCGCTGGCTAGCTCCTGAAGTGATTCGTGGCGATACCGACTACGGGTGCTCCGCCGATATCTACAGCTTCGGCGCGCTGCTCACCGAGCTCGACACGAACCAGATCCCGTACAGCAACGCGCGCGGCCCCAACGACAAGATCTTGACTGACATGACGATCCTGCACCGCGTAGCAACAGGCAAGTTGCATCCCGAGGTTCGATCCACTTGTGGGGCATCCATGAAAGCTCTGGTCGAGCGGTGTCTCGTGGAAGACCCGTCCAAGCGACCTGTCGCCACCGCCATCGCGTACGAGCTGCGGGTCATCCAGAAGGAGATGGCTGCCTCTCTCTAATCGAGCAAAGGGTGAATTTATTCGGCACGATGTCATGCGTCCACTGTGTCTGTGTGTAGGACGTCACGAGCAAAGCCAAAGCCAAAAGACAAGAAGAAAATGAAAGTTCCGTCATGTAAGCTTACTTAAAAGTACATTGACTTTTCCTCGTAGTACCCGCCGACGACACCAAAGAGATGTCGAGGCTATCCGTTGCTCGTTCCGATGGCGTGCCAAAGAATTGCCAATGAACCCCAAGCAACGTGCACTTCGCTTCACATGTTGACACTGACCCATCGCGGGCGGATAAGTACTTTACATTCACCTTTCTAGCACGGCACATCTGGTCGCAGTAGCATGGGAAAATGTCAACACGTGTATGAGTTCAAAACATTTTGTCAGTAACGGTTAATGTGCGCCAGTTTGTGCAGACCACTTTTGGCGGTATCGACAGTACGTGTGTGTGGTGTAAAGTGCGCCGCGTGTATGCAACAGAGTCACTAAATGTATGCGCATCGAAATGATTGGATAAGGAATATCGGGCCGAGACACTGCCTCCTTCTCGTGCATCTGTGCTAGTCTGCTCGTCTCGGCATGCGCGGATCCCAGAGTAGGCACGTCGTCCGGCGCTGCTGATGCGAGATCGAGTAGGCCCACCACACTGCAAAGTTCGTCCGGCTCCTTGCGCAACTCGGCAGCAGTCTTGCCACCCGCAATATATTCGGCCCCATATACTGCATTCTCTTCGCTAGTGAGCTAAAGTTTCGGTATGACGTGACCTTCATCGCAGCAGAGCGATAGACTCAGGCGGAGTCTCGGACAGGGCTCGCCGGGACATGTACCTCTTCAGGCGAGACTTGAGGCGATGGTAGTCGACCTTGGTACTTCAGGCAGTGCGTGAGCGGCACTCGTGTTCAGCGTACAACGGTTCCGCTTCCTTCGCTGGCACTCATGACATTGGAAGGTCTCCCTCAGTCGCAGAACTGCTCGCTTTTTCTCCTTCAGTGTGCTTTAGCCGTACCCGCCACGGCCCAACCCACACTGCTCAACACCGGTATTTGACCGGGGCACCGGTTACCACCTAAAAGTGCGCCAGTATGTGTATGCGGTACAAACGTTGGCCGTCCGCTACCGCTTTTGGCGAACCTTTCCTCAGCTCATACACGTGTTGACATTTTCCCCAGTTGCATTCCCCGCATCGGCTTGGTGGAAGTGACCCAACCCAGCTTGATTTGCATCAAGGATTTGCGTCTCGAAGCGACTGGAATGGTGTCGCTCCTCTGCGTGGACTGACACTTCGGCTCGTTGCGCCTCATTTGCGCTGGGAGAATGGCGGTGAAACTGGGTACTGGTCGATGTCTCGCGGTGCTGGGGCTGGCGCTCACGACGTTCCCGCATTTCGTTCGAGGCGCGTGTGCGTCGGGGTCCTCGACGCTCACAACCGACGGGTGTTCGGGCTGTGGCGACTTCGATTTGTGTCTCGGGTTCACGTCCGAGGACGAGTGTTCCAGCTCAGGCTGCGAGACGGACGGGGACTGCACGTACCGGTGCATGGCCGTCAACCGGAACTTGACGACTCTGGACGTTTTGATTGAGTTCGGCGGGTTCAAGAGCGCTCAGGAAACAGCAATGGGCGGCTACACCGCCGCCGACCTGGCCGGCTACCCGGACTTTACCGATACGTGGCCCTCGGCGAGCAATGTCGACGTCTCTGCTGTGGGGGCGATCGAGTTGTCCAGCGCAGTCGAGACGTTGTAGGTTAACGAGCTCCCTCTTGAGTAGACTCATGTGATGTCCACGTACTCATCGCGTTTTGTGCAGCATCATGTCCGGAGGCACCGCTGCAGTCAACTACCCACAGGGAAAGGTGGCGGGCGTGACCATAATGTCGGACTTTATCTCCTCGGCGAAAGCGGTGACGAGGGTCGTGCTGCAGAACCTTGCGCTGTCGGGCCAGGCCGACGAGCTGGCAGGCTTTCTCCCGTCGACGGTGAAAAACCTCGAGCTTACCAACACGCTGCTGACGACGTTTCCTTCAAGCGTGGGGGGCATCGCAGCACTCGAGCAGCTGTAAGTGCCAACTCGTGTCTGTTACGTGAGAAGAAGTGCTTGGTCGCTAACGTCGAGCTCTTGAGCTGTTCCGATGCTCAGGATCTTGGACTACAACTACATCGCGACAGTGGATGCCATGGACGTCATCGACTCCCTTACCACCTTGTACGTGCTTAGCGCTATTGTTTCTTTTGTTACTGTCGCTGAGAGACCCAGTTGACCAGTTCTTTTGTTGATGATACACGCAGGAGTCTGGAAGGAAACAGTATCAAGACCTTCTCGGGCGTCTTCACCAACCTTGAATACTTGTACGCGCCGACCTTTTTTTTTCCAAGAGGAGATGATAAATGGTTGAGCGAACTAATCGTTGTTCCCTGTGTAGATTTCTAGGTGAGAACAACTTGACTAGTGTCCCCACTGCCATCTACAAGCATTCGTATCTGAAGACCCTGTACGTGGAATAACTACATCATTCGTGTGCTCGACCTTGTTTACTGACTGTTGTGCTGTTGCGGCAGAAATCTGACTGGTAACGCGTTCACGGTCAGGGAGTTCACTCGCGACCAAGCAGACTATTTGAACAAGTTGGAGACGTTGTATCTGTCCGCCTCGGATTTTACCGTGGAGCTCGAGTGCGACGAAAGTGAACAAGTCGCTATCCACGACGTCACCGTGTGTCTTGGATCTGGCGTCACTGCGTCGTCGATTGACACGAATACCAATGCCACTAGCACTACAACGAGTGACACGACCAACAACAGCGACACTGCTTCAAGCTCGACCGGTGCGGACGGCTCGGGCACGAAAGTTTCCAGTACCTCTGACTCGTCTTCTTCATCGACGAGCTTGATCGTGGGGATCGTTTGCGGCGTACTGGCCGTGGTCTTTGGCGTTTTCCTTTTCGTTCTCTATCGACGAAAGCAAAGGGATGGAGCTCGACACAAGCTGGGCGACTCATTCGGATTCACCGGTACCCGCTTTCCTTCTATAGACAGCGACCTCGTCTTGCAGCAACCGTACGGCCTCGGGACTTCAGCGGTTTTTGGTGTGGATATTCCCATGACATCCACCGAGTTCTCGATGGCCAACCAAACAGCGGACAGCATGGGAATCCCTACGTCTGTTGATGGCAGCATGGGTATCTCCACATCAGACCAAGGCACTTCGGTATATCCGTCGTCGCAGCCAACAGTGGAGGCAGACCAAAGGAACCCAGATAGGTTTTTGTCCATCTGGAACGACCCCGACCTCCTTTCGTTGCAGGTGCGCGCGGCCGATGTCAAGGACTTGAAGCAGCTCGGCAGTGGTGCGTTCGCTATGGTCTGGTTGGTTCACTACCGGGATGCGCAACTCCTGGCTTCCAAACGACTTCGACCGGAGAGACGCACGAAGAAACACACCGCAATGTTCATCGAGGAGATCAAGCTGATCGCCACATTCGACCACCCGAGCCTCGTCAACTTCGTTGGTGCAGCTTGGACGATCGAAAGCGATCTGCAGATGCTGCTCGAGTATATGGACGGAGGCGACCTTCGACGTTATCTGGCAGACCCGCGGACCCCTGTCGGCTGGACAAAGAGGAAGTTTAATATCGCCCTCGGAGTCATCGAGGCGCTAGTGTACCTGCACTCGTTTATGCCTCCGCTTGTTCACCGCGACCTGAAGTCGAAGAATGTATTACTCTCGTCGGATTTCAAGGCGAAGCTGAGCGACTTCGGTGCCTCACGGTTCCGATCAGTGGAGAACACGATGACCGGCGGTGTCGGAACCGGTCGATGGCTCGCTCCGGAGGTGATTCGAGGCGATACCGACTACGGCTCGGCTGCAGACATCTACAGCTTCGGTGCGCTGCTCACGGAGCTGGACACGAACAAGATCCCGTACAGCAACGCGCACGGGTCGAACGGCAAGATCCTGTCGGACATGACCATCCTGCACCGAGTAGCAACAGGTAAGCTGCACCCTGAGGTCGGGTCAGACTGCCCCCCGGCTCTGAAGGACTTGGTAGAGCGATGCCTCGTTGAGGACCAGTCCAAGCGACCAGCGGCCACGACCATCGCGTACGAACTGCGATTGATCAAGAAGGACATGGCCGCTGTCTTCTCTTCGCAGTCAGCCGACTTGACCATTAGCGAGCTCAAGTGAGACCCCAGTAGATGTACTCCATTACGTAGAAAAACTATCAACCAGCAATGGAAACCAATAATACATGTACAGATTTTCGCAAGTAAAGTCTCGGCTCCACTTCATTGGGTTGACTGATGCCCAATAAGGAAGTGTGACCCCAGTCAGGATAGACTTTGAGATCGGCAAAAAGTACACCGAAGTAATACAGCGTCATGACGTACGTACACTTTTCGCGCTTGAGTACATGTAGAGAGTCTCGCTCCGTTCATTCTCGAATTACCTCGGAGCTTCGTCGTTGATGATGATGATGCGAGCATTCGGGGCGCTAAGTCTCTTTTGGGTAGTAGCGTTCGACCGGGTAACGGGGGAATGTGCGGGAGGGTCGAGCACCCTCACGACGGAAGGTTGTTCCGGTTGTGACTCGTACGACTTGTGCGTGGGCTTCACGTCGGCCTCGAGTTGTTCCGGGTCGGGCTGCGTCACGGACGGAGACTGCACGTACGAGTGTCTGACAGTGGACGAAACTGCGACGACACTCATTGTCCTCGTGGTTTTCGGGGACTATGAGAGTGACGAGGAAGTGGCAGCCAGAGCGGCGGACGACTACGACGACGCGGAGCTGAGCGGGAGTGGGTACTCCGACTACACGAGCACTTGGCCCTGGGTGAACAACAACCAAGTCACGACCATCGGTACTGTCGATTTATCGTCTTCAGTCGCTACTTTGTAAGTAGTTTTGTCTGTCCTGCAGAGGTGAGTTCCCCTTTTGTTGACATTTGTGTGTTTTTGTAGTATGATTTCAGGAGGGAACAGCTCGATGGAGTACCCGAAGAGCAAAGTGGCTGAGGTCACTCTCGGTCCAGACCTCATTTCGTCGGACACTTCGGTCACAGAGGTGGTTCTGCACAATCTGAACCTGGAGAATCAAGTGGACGCGTTGCCCGACTTGATGCCGTCGTCGGTCAAGACGCTAAACATCGGCAACGGCCTTATTCAGTCGTTCCCGACAGCTTTAAGCGCCATGTCCTCCCTTCAGGAGCTGTACGTCGCCTCCTTCAGCTGGCTTATTGAGTTGCTTGCACTGACAAGAGTTGATATGGGCAGGTACATGGACATGAACTACGTTACGAGCGTGAACTCTTCCGAAGTGATCGATGCGCTCACTTATCTGTGAGTTTTGCTCTTCGAATTTGATGAGGTTGTAGTTTTTTAGTTACCAACACATTCACTTTCGTTTTGTTTTCAGGAGCTTGCAGCAGAATAATCTGGATAGTTTTATGGCTGTCTTCCCCAACCTGGAGTATCTGTGAGTCACTGGTACTGTCTATCAAGAGCCCCGTTTAATACCAGAATACTAACGCGTAAATCTTGCTGACAGGTACCTAAACGACAACAGTTTCACAAGTATCCCAGCAGCCATTTACGAGCACTCCAACCTTACCGAGTTGTAGGTCTTTTCATTCTTCATCCAGGGCGTGCACGAAATACTGTCTAACGGATTGCTACTTTGCTCACGTAGATATTTGACAGGGAATTCGTTTGCAAGTTTCCGCTTCACGCAAGACGAGATCGATTTCCTTGCCAACTTAACGGTGTTAGGGCTCGAGTCGACTGACTTCAGCGTTGACTTAACCTGCGACGAATCCAAGAAGACGGTAGTGCACGATGTCACAGTCTGCCTCAGCGTAGAGTCTGACGCTGGCACGGTATCAACCAGTAGCGTGGGATCAACCATAAGCAGAGGAACAACCAGCGGCGGAGGAACAGCCAGCAGCGGGGGGACAACCAGCAGCGGGGGATCTGGGGTGACAGGCACCACGACATCATCTGGTTCTTCGTCATCGATCAGCGTTGGTGCAATTATTGGCATCATATGCGCGGTTGTCGTTGTGCTCGCAGTCGGAATCGGTTTATTTTTCTACTGTCGCCGCCAGAAGAAGGCGAACGGGGACAAACTCATGGAAACGAACGAGCTCGCTGGCAATTATCTCCCATCGGACACCGATGGACGGAGTGGAGAACACACGTACGCCGGCTCAACGATCAGTGGGGCTTCAACGGGCATGCCGAGTGGCAACCCAGCGGGAAGTGTGGAGAGTGGACAATCGACAGCGTTCTTGTCACTCTGGAATGACCCCGACCTACTGTCAGTGCAAGTTCGCGCCGATGAGATCGAGGATATCCGTCAATTGGGCAGTGGAGCGTTCGCCACGGTCTGGCTCGTACGCTACCGCAAGTCCCAACTGTTAGCCTCCAAGCGCCTGCGCCTCGAGATGCGATCGAAGCAGCGCACTTCGGCGTTCGTGCAGGAGATCAAATTGGTCGCCAATTTTGACCATCCGAACCTCGTGAAGTTTATCGGTGCTGCCTGGACAATTGAGAGCGACCTGCAAGCGCTGCTGGAATACATGGAAGGTGGCGACCTGCGAGAATATCTTGCGAGCGTGAATACTCCGCTGTCGTGGACACCTGAGAAGTTCGGAATCGCCGTCGGAGTGATCGAGGCACTTGTGTATTTGCACTCGTTCATCCCTCCTCTGATACACCGAGACCTCAAGTCGCGGAACGTGCTGCTGTCGTCTGACTTGCAGCCCAAGTTAAGTGACTTTGGCACGTCTCGCTTCCGCTCCGAAGACAACACGATGACGGCCGGCGTTGGAACCGGTCGTTGGCTTGCTCCCGAGGTGATCACAGGCGTCTCCAACTACGGCCCACCTGCGGATATCTACAGCTTCGGCGTCTTGCTAACGGAACTGGACACGAACGAGATTCCGTACAGCAACGCGCGTGGTGCTAACGGTCAAGCACTGTCCGACATGGCGATTCTGCACCAAGTCGCGACGGCACAACTGCGCCCCGTGGCTGGCAAGGAGTGCGCACCTGTTCTACGTGATCTCGTGGACCGCTGCCTTGTACACGACCCGGCCAAACGGCCCACTGCACCGGCCATCGCGTACGAGCTGCGCAGGATGCAAAAGGATATTATCAGACCCAAATGAGCTCAAACCATTGGAGTAGGAACTTCAACTTAAGGTACTCTTTTACCCAATCACAGCACGTTCGTTCGAAAGAACTTCAACTTACGGTACTCTTTTACCTAATCACAGTACAGTTCGTTCGTTTTGAGCATTATCGTGGCAAGTTTATGGTTTCATGAAGAAACTCAACAAGAGACAGGTCTCTAGACCGTGTATTGCAATCCCTGTGTTTCCCTTCACTCGCTATGGACCACTTCAATGTTCGCCTGGGTTTTGCAGCACCGCCAGAGCTCAACTCGCCACGCGTGAGACGCGATGAAGCTCGGGACGCAGCTCCCCTCCGACAATCGCGATGCCGCGGTTTGTTGATCTCATCGTACCTGTCGAAGACCGCATGACTACAAGGAGAAGCACAAGATGGTGCACGTGCCCAAGTCCCCGCTGCCGCTGTTGGGCAACATGCTGGACATGACCAACAACATGCCGCGCTTCCGCGGCTGGATCAGCGAGCAGTCCGCACGACACTGTGTGCGAGAAGCTCTTAGTGTTCCTGGATGTTCTTGGGCAAGTACGCGGCGCGGGGCGAGCCCTTTGATATCAGGAAGGAGTTGAGCGATGGATTTGTTCTCTAAGATCGGATTTGGTGTTGAGTTGGACACGCTCAAGAACACGTTTGACCGTGAGGAAGACCGCGAGTTCCTGGAAGCCTTTAACGTTGTATCTGTGGCTTTTGGTGTGCGCCTACTTGGCTCTGGGAGCTCAAGAAGTTCCTGAACGTGGGCTGGGAGAAGATCCTCACGGACAACTGCAACAAGTTCCACGACTTCATCGACAGCTTCATCGCGAAGGCTACCGAGGGCAAACGCGAGAAGAAGGTGGCGCGCGGCCTCATCTCGCTCTTCCTGGGGGGACAGGATTGATGTGGAGGGGTCCAGCCCGGACATTAAGGACGACGAAGCCCAGACCATGCGGGACATGGCCACGGCCTTCATCTTCACGGGTAAAGACTCCGTCGCTCACGGTCCATCGTCAATATGAATCGATACCCACGCAAGATCCGCGAGAAGATGACGCACAAGTTGCCGTGTTTGCTCACGGGTGAGATCCAAGTCCCGACGACCGCACAGCTGCAGGAACTCGTGTACCTCGGGTGAGAACGTTCGACTGCACCCGTCGACGGGCTTCATCATGCGTCAAGCGACCGTCGTCGACGGCACGTTCGTGGACAAAGAGGTGTCGGTGCTATTACCGTCATTCGCCAACGTGCGCAACCCGAGGACGTGGGGCGAGGACGCGCACGACTTTAAGCCTGACCGGTTCATCACCCTGGACACAGGCAAGCTGCGTGCCTTCTCGCCGTTCGTGTTCAGCAGCTTCGCGCATATCTGCCTCGGCGTGAAGTTTGCGTTCATGGAGATCAAGCTGTCACTCGCTACGCTCTTGAGCAAGTTCGACTTGAAGACTCAAAGAGTACTTCTAACTGTAAAAGCCCCATCGCGTTCAGTTGTGTAGCGCCTCCACTTGATCCAAAGATTCATCGCGCTTCGGACAGCAAATCACGGTCGCCGCTTTCCGATGGTCTCCGCTCTACGTCGAACTCGCCAGCATGTCGACAGCTCATATCCACCACCGTCTTGACGCCCTTGATACGCGTCTCTCTTGGTTCTACGTCCGTCTTCTCCTGCTCACGGGCATCAGCTGGGCCGTGCACTCCGCCGAGCTCGTGCTCTTCCTCTTCACGCGACGGCTCGTGGCCCGCACCGTCGGAATGGGCACCCGCGCACTCGAAGCTTTGGGCGTCGGCCTCTTCGTCGGCGCAGCAATCGGCGGACCGCTATTCGGTCACGTGGCGGACACGCGTGGACGTCGCTCGGCTCTGCTGATGGCCATGACCCTGTCACTGTCGGGTCTGGCACTGTCGGCCGTCGCGACTGAGCACTACCACGTCATTGTCGCGCGGGTGGTGGCCGGCGTCGGCCTGGGCGGCGAGCTGCCGGCCGCCACGGTGCTCGTGCAGGAGCTGGCGCCAAAGCCGATGCGAGGCCGCATGGTGGCGTTGTTGGAGGCATTTACAGGCGTGGGCGGCGTCGTGGGCGTGGCGCTGGCCTTCGGGTTGGCGCCGCAGATCGGGTGGAGAGTCACGTACCTGGCCATTTGCGGCTTTGTGCTGTACGTAGCTGCGCTACGCTTTGGTATCCCGGAATCGCCACGTTGGCTGGCGAGTGTTGATCGAGTGGACGAAGCTCTGGCGGTGGTGGAGAAGGTGGAGCAGGAGCACGGGAAGCGGACGCCATACTTCGTGCAAGGTGACGCACCTGCGGCTGCAGCGACGAAATCCATGTCGTTGCGTGACCTGCCAGTACAAACGCTGGTGCTTTGGATACTGTGGGCTGTGATGGCCTTGTCGGCGTACGCTCTGGGCGTGTACGTCCCGACGCTCATCAGTTTGTGGGGATTCAACATGTTCTCGAGATGGAGCACTATGGTGCTCGTAGGTGTGGCTCAAGTTCTTGGCTGCGTATTGGCGTCGTTCGTACTGGACGAGTATGGCCGGACGCAGGTTTTGGCTTGCTGTGCGTCTTCAGCTGCTGCCGTAGCGGTGTTGACGAGCCACGCTCCGTGGACCGGTTCTTTTGTCGTCGTGGGGACTTGTGCAGTCTCAGCTTTACTCGCTGGAAGCTGGAGCTGTATTCTAGTGTACGCACCTGAGCATTTCGCTACTAGGGTGCGCGGTCGTGGTGTGGGCTACGTGTTCGGCTTCAGTCGAGTAGGCGCCACCGTCGGAGCCTTGTTGTATCCTCACATGTTTAACGTGTGGGTGATGTCGGTGCCTTCGATTGTTTGGGTGTTCGCTGTGCTGCTGGTAGCTGTTGTCGCTGGGGTCGCCCTCCCTTGTGGACAACAGTACTTGACACCCGAAGATGAAAATGGTGCAGATTCACAGATGGCCTACCGTTTATTTGGTTTTGATCCTCATGAAGAAGGCCTCCCGCTCATGTCGGGCAGCAATTGTCCGCGCAAGACAGTGACTTACAGTTCCTAGTCTCCCTCACCAGAAGTTAATGCAACTAATCAACCCCTGCTCGATCACTTCTGGTGGTTTACGTAGTGAAGCGAACGATGATGTCGTAGTTCAGCCACACCTGGCTGTGTTTGATGAGGGGGACGTTTCCAGGTCCTTCTTCACGTTCATGCTGGTAGAGCCGAAGAAACTCTTGCTCAGGAACTGCATCTGCATTGCCTCAGTGGCAGCACGCTTTTCATCGAATTCCAAGAAATGAATCGATGCGACGGGCGAGATACAACGCTGAATTGCTCGCCTGCCCACTTTGACACCGTTAACGTTTTCGACGCCAGCCCTAGAGCCCAGGTCGGCGGGTTCTAGCAGTCCTTACCCTTTGGAACGCTATCAATTGTTTCGAGCCCCGATGATGTCTCGCCGAGCTCACCACCAGCAAGAAAGCTCTGAATCACCTGGGACACCTCCGATTCAAGCTGGTGAGTCGTGCAAACAATGGTGGTTCTCCTTCCATTGTCAGTTTCGCCGAGCAAGCATCGAGCCACTCGTTGACTCGTCGGGGAACAACACACTGGGTTGAGCTGCCAGCTCGACGCCGATCATCAGTGGGGAACAGCAGCCGACTCTATATCGTGCGAAGACTGCTTGGTAGTGCCTAGATCAAGCAAGTAACCTGCAACAGCGCATCGTGGGGGACACTTGAAGGTCAGACTTTCCAAGCAGCCAAATGTTTCTTTGGGAGGGCCATTCTTCTTGAGCTCGTTTGCGATGCAGCTCCTCCATCTCTGTCGTCACTGTCGGCCGAAATGAACACGTTGGGGAATCACACCTCCATGTGAGGCAGGGTATCGTTTATTGCCTGTGCAGCTCTCGCGGACCAAGGACCATCATTGTCTTGGCGTCGGCCCCTCTTTTTTCACGAGGTTTCCTATGATACCCTGTCCTATCGAGTTCAAATCTGTGCCACGCACAGTCAGGCGAAGTGGCGTCCATGAAAACCCGCATCGTTCAGGGCACAATGCTGCCACCGGCACGATCATAGGGAGTGACGTGGTGCTGCTGAGCGCCACTGCACCTTAGTCTCGAGGCGTTGAGACCAGCGTGGTAAGACTTGCTGAGGACGACCGCACAGAACCCCCGGATAAGCTGCAAAGACTGCCAGCGTCAACATGCACATCTTTTCGTGCTCGCGGAGCACTTGCTTTATGACGCTGGGGTTGCGTTCGCAATGCGCACTTCGGAGCATCTCGTCGAGTTGCAGCTCGCCTTCAAGGAGCCACGCTCTTCGGCGTGGCTCCCGACGTTTGCCCGCTGATTCGGGATCACGGCGCTGGTGCCTGCCAGTGGCAGACCTCTTTGATGCTGGCAAATGGATGCAGCATGTATGTATGTATGCAGTATGTATTGCCGCAAGACTGGTAAACTAGTTTCTAGATCCTGCAACAAACATACAAATCCCATTTGGTGAAATGAAGCACGATACTAAGTATCGTGCTTCAAGTATGGCGTTCGGTCATTAGCGACACTGCATCTTCTAATATCATAGCAGCTCGCAATAGGGACTCCCTATTAGGGGGCCCCTATTAACGTCACTAATTTAGCGATACCGAGACCGTGATACATATCATAGCTTTGGATCTTTCAAACCGTCACGGCAAGTCTCGGCGTCTCGGCTAGTCTGCGTGGTATCCAGATCGAAAATGATCGGCGACTAACAGCGCGGCTTTGGGGCCCCCGGTACCGGCCTCGGTGGCTCTGTTGTGGCTTTGGATAGCCACGCCGCCGTGTTGCAGGCATGGCACTGGGCCTGAACGACGAGAGGCATCAGCTCGGCCACCTGCAGTGCAGTCGACGCATCGCGCTAGTAAGTCGGGCGCTATTTTCGAGGGGCCGGCAATAGGCCCTTACAATCGAGGGATCTGATCGAGCTTGAGCAGGGCATCTCCACAATAAATCAAGTGCGGGTGCAACACCAGCAAGCGCCTGCAACTTCAACCGGACCGCCGACAGCCAGGACTACGAGCTCTTGTAAGCCCACTCGGTGCCATCACCTTCGCCGCAGCGCGACTTCATCAAGGACACAGCGCTGGGCGGCTGAAGAGCTCGAGCGTCACGTCGCTGCTCCCGAAGGCCCGCGCAACAAGGTGCACGCCGCAGCCGCTTTCGACTCCCGGAAAATGGAGCTCCAAGCAGGACGCGCATCCTCCGTCATCGTACCCGTAGGAACTTCAGCCGACGTTCGGATGAGTCTGTCACCGCAGCGAATCCAACAAGTCGCCGCCTGTTTGGCGCTTGCATTGTCACCGTGTGGTGATGGCAGCCCATGACCGCTTGACAGCATGAGGCGAGTTGTTGCCGGCGATCTTGATCATGCCGCCTTACCACGGCGGGCGGTAAGCGCGTGCGTGCATGGACGATCTGCAGATTAAATATGTCGCCAAACCGATCCGGAGTCTCCGCCGCCGTTGCAACTTGCAGCGCGGACGCCCTCGCCGCGCGCATCCGAAGTGGGGGGAATAAATCAAGTAGAGGACACGCAGGCCCAGCTGAGGTGACCAACGCAGTGCCGCTGGCGAGGACAAAGTGAAGGTTGGGCGCAAAGAAGGTCAGGACCAACTTCAACTCCCATACTAATCAGCGTCTTTTCCCCGGTCAAGTCAATGACGAGCGGCGTTCGGACCGACGCCAGCCTTTTACTGTCTGCGGTGTCCTGCGAGTTTGCCTTCTTCATTCCCCAACTTCCTTCGCCTCGAGCACGTCCAAGTCGAGTCGCAGTCGCAGTCTCCTCATCTCGCAAGTTCCTTCGTGGCATTTCCGACCATGAACGCCCAAGACGCCGACGACGTCCCCACGGAGGGCAAGCGCACATACGCCATCGTCGTGTGCGTCTTCGCCGCGCTGGGCGGCCTCTTCTTCGGCTACGACCAGGGCGTGACCTCGGGCGTGCTCATCATGGACTCGTTCATCAACGACTACTGCGTCGGCTGGCACAACTTCACCTACGAGCAGTGCACGTCTTCGTCGTCCGACCTGCTGGCCGAGTGGACGGACTTCACGGTGTGGTACAACATGGCGTACAACCTGGGCTGTCTCGGCGGCGCCTTCGTGGGCGGTATCGTGGCGGACAAGCTGGGCCGCCGCGCCACCATCTTCTGCGCCGGCCTGCTCTTCTGCATCGGCACGTCCTGGGTCTGCTTCAACAAGGCGCAGGAGCACAACCTCATGTACGCCGCCCGTGTGGTGCAGGGCTTCGGCGTGGGCAACTCGTCCTTCTCGCTGCCGCTCTTCGGCGCCGAGGTGGCCCCCAAGGAGCTGCGCGGCCTGCTCTCGGGCTTCATGCAGATGACCATTGTCATCGGACTCTTCCTGGCCAACGTCGTCAACATCATCGTGGAGAACCGCGACCGCGGTTGGCGTACCACCAACGGCGTGGCCATGGCCGCGCCTCTGGTTGTGATGCTCGGCATCTTCTTCGTGCCCGAGAGCCCTCGCTGGACCTACATGCACAAGGGCAAGGAGGAGGCGGAGAAGATCCTCAAGCGTCTTCGTATGACCGACAACGTCGCTCACGAGCTTCAGGCCATTGGTGACCAAGTGGAGGAGGAGTTGGCCGCCGACAAGGGCTTCTCGGAACTGCTCGAGCCGTCCATCCGCAAGCGTGTCATCATCGCCATGCTGCTCCAGGTGCTGCAACAGGCTACGGGCATCAACCCCATCATGAGCTACGGCGGTCTCATTTTCAAGGACATCACCAACGCCGGCATCTACTCGGCGTTCTTCATTTCCGGAGTCAACTTCCTCAGTACCATCCCGGCCATGCGTTGGGTGGACACTACTGGACGTCGCAAGCTGCTGCTCATTGGAGCTGTGGGTATGGTGGTCGGTCACCTGTTCGCCGCCATCCTGTTCACCGCCATCTGCGACGGCAACGTCGACGACGCCGGCTGTCCTAGCGTGGGCGGCTGGTTCATCTGCATGGGCACGGCCTTCTTCGTGTTCAACTTCGCCATCTCGTGGGGTCCCGTGTGCTGGATCTACCCGGCCGAGATCTTCCCGTTGAGCGTGCGTGCTACGGGTGTGACGCTGTCCACCGCTGCCAACTGGGCCATGGGCGCCGTCATGACGGAGGTGGTCAAGCTCTTCCCGCACCTGAACATCAACGGTGTCTTCTTCCTGTTCGCGGGTCTGTGTTGCATCTGCGGCGTGTTCGTCTACTTCTTCTGTCCGGAGACCAAAGGCCTCTTGCTCGAGGACGTCGAGGCGCTCTTCGACAAGAACAAAGCCAAGTCGTCCCACTTCGTTGAGGTCAAGTCCCCCGTCGAGACTGCGTAAGCTGGTCTACCTACTGCTATGCTACAGACCCCCCCCCTTCGTGTTCTCCTACCTGTAGCTCTGTTGTATGCAGTCGCGTCGATCTCTTCTTTTGTTTTTCGTAACGACATGTTAATGAATTTGAATTCCGTGGGGCTTGAGCAACTGAAAGTTGCAGTAAGGTGTCACGCTTGTCATGTACTAGCGTTGCGGCCAGTGTGCTACTTACTATCCACGATCGTACGTACTCTGGAATGGTCGAACGGTTATGTTACAAGTTATCTAGTCCAATGCTGACAACGGTCGCCTTGCTTCGTCCACCACCTTCTCTTCGGCGGTGTCGGTTCCAGCCGAGCGCTCTTCACTGTCACCAAATTTTACACCAGACTCCAAGTGAGCTATTGATGTCCACGCGCATGAATCGGTGTCATCTTCTTGGTTCAACGACTGGTACCCGACGACGCCTACAGCAACCATCGCCAATAGCCCACCGAAGATCCAGCACAGCACAGGCACCGACAGGACCCACACATTGAACATATGAGGGTACAGATACCATCCTCCGACCGCGGCCAGGCGACTAACCCCGACAGCGTAGCCCATTCCTCGACCGCGGTGCGTTGTCGAGTAGTGTCCAGGGGTGTACGTGAACACACAGCTCCAGCAAGCAGACAGTAGAGCGGTTACCAAGAAGGATGCACCGATGACTATAGCGCGTGACCACGTCGCGTATCCTAGTGCAACCGAGAAGGCAGCAACAAGTGTGGCAAATGCAGCGAAGGAGCGGTGCGGTCCGTAGGTATCCACTACTGCTGCAGCCGCGAAAGAACCAACCACTTGAGCGATGTTCAGCACGCCAATAGTGCTCCAGCTCGCAAACACGTTGTAACCGTTGAGGCTGATGAGCGTCGGGACGTATATCCCCAGGGCGTGAGATGACAAGGTCATCGCAACCCACAACGCCCAGACAGCGAATGTGGAGATCATTCTCTTGTCGCGTGAAGGCTTCGCAGACGATGATGCAGATTCCAGAACCGACGTAAACCCGAGCTCTTCCTTCTGGGTGTTATCGCCAGGTGACTGCCGGCCGTGCAAGCGCTCGATCTTTTCAACAATAGCAGCAGCTTCTTCCGTGCGCCCGACACTAGCAAGCCAGCGCGGTGACTCTGGAACTGTGAGCCGCAGCACTGCAGCGTACAGCACGAGTCCACATACGAGCAGGTACGTCGTGCGCCACTCCAGCCGAGGCGCCACTGCGTAAGCTAGGGCTAAACCGACTAAGCCACCGATTCCCGTGAAAGCGTCGAGCAACGATACTACGCGGCCGCACATGGATCGAGGAGCCAACTCCTGCACTAACACAACCGTCGAGGAGAGCTGCCCACCAAGTCCAAGACCAGTAACCACGCGACCGATGATCAGCACGTACTCGACATTCGCGCGAGCCGACACCGCGAGTCCTCCCAATGGAAACGCCATCGCAATCAACAGAGCTATCCGCCGCCCAAATCGGTCAGCGATGTGACCGAAGATCGGACCTCCAGCCATGGACCCCATGAAGATGCTGGCTCCGAAGATTTCGAGGACCGGCGTCCCCATTCCGATATCGTTGGCAACGAGCGCCCGTGTGAAGATGAGCAGGGCGAGTTCAGCCGCTTGAATCGCCCAGCTCACACCCGTGAGCAGCAGCAGTCGAACGTAGAACCATGAGAAGCGAGGCTCCAGCGAATTCAGTCGAGCGTCAACGGATTGCAGAAGCTTGCGAGGCGAGACGGGAAGTGATCGTTGCTGTACACTCGGCGACTCGACAGCTTGATACATGTACGGCATGCCTGAAAATGGTCTGCAGCCGCTCGGGAGCAATTGGAAAGTGAGCAAACCTGCCGAAGCGATCTACTACTCGAAGGGAGGTACCGCGTAAACTATTACATGTAGATCACGGTGATTTACTGGACAAGCTGGGGGGAGTCCTACTCGCTCTTCGACCGCGTGGACAGTCCAGCAGATTTGCTGGCCAGGTAATCTTTCGACCTTCATCTACATCTCATCATCATGTACAAATTGTAGACTACACTGCGTTGATGCTCCTCTGAATTAGCCGAGCCGAAGTGCGACACATTCCACATCCTAACGGCACCGATTCCTGGACAGAGGCCGGAGAGCCGAGCTTCGGTTGCTGTCGTTCAAGCGTTTGGTTCGTCCTAGAAGCAGCGGCGAAACCATAATATATCCACGTCGTTTTAGAAATTGGGAAATGAAGGGAACAAATGCGGAGCATTGACCATAGCTTAACTCCAATAACTTACTAAGAAAACTTACGCCACGACGCAGCCGAAATTAACTGCTGGTTACTCTTGGTGACCAGCTCTCGGCGACACCTCTTGATCTGGTTCTTGCTGTATCGCGAACTTCTTCCCCAAGTTCTGGCCTTCATCGTTAATCACAAGAGGGGCGTCTTCTTCGTGGTCAGCTCCCGATTCCAGGTCAGTGACCGAGTCATGCGAGGGCACCTCGCTGCTGTATCCATCCTCTGAAGAATCAAAGCCGTAGGGAACCACAACTCCAAGAACCGTAGCAGCTAATAGCCCAGCAAAGACCCACGTGATAGCGGGCACCGACAGCAACCACACGTCGAACATGTGCGGGTACAGCAGTGCACCGCCAGCAGCTCCAAGACGGCTGAAGCCAAATGCGTACGAGACCCCGCGCGCACGCACCGCAGTCGGGTAGTTCTCGGGGGTGTAGGCGAGCACACAGCTCCAGGTACCTGCCAGCAAGGCAGACACGGAGCAAGTCCCGAGAACCACCACGAGTCGGTACCAAGGCATGTAGCTCAGTAGCACGGAAGCCACTGATGCCGATGTAGCAAAGCACCCGAGCGACTGCTTGCGACCACGAGTCTCGAGCACCATCGAAGCTGCGATGCACCCGAGCACTTGCGATCCGTGCATCAACGCGATTGTACTCCAGCTTTCGTACATGTTAAATCCAGACATGCTGATGAGTGTCGGAACATACACGCCCAGCGCATACGAGGACGCCGCCATCACAGTCCACAAGGTCCACAGCACGAGCGTATGCACAGGCTTGTCAAATGCAGAAGGCTTCATTCTTGCAACTGACGGCAGAGATTCCACCGCCGCCGGTGTTGGGGCGTCTTGCACCTTGACGTTGTCGTACCGCGACCAAGTCCCATGCGCTCGCTCTAGCTTCTCCACGACCAGCAGAGCTTCGTCCACCCTGCCCACGCTTGCCAGCCACCGCGGAGACTCTGGGATACCGAAGCGCAGCACCCCCGTATACAGCACGCAGCCGCAAAGGGCCAGGTACGTGACTCTCCAGCCGAGTTGCGGTGCGAGCCCGAAGGCCAACACCACGCCCCCAACGCCACCCACACCCGTGAAGGCTTCCAGCAGCGCTACCATGCGGCCTCGCATGGGTCTCGGCGCCAACTCCTGCACAAGGACAGTAGCAGCCGGGAGTTCTCCACCGAGTCCAATGCCCGCAACGATTCTCGCCGAGATCACGTGGTAGTCCTTCTTCGCTACGGCCGAGAGTGCCAAACCCACCAACGACAGCATCATAGCGAACAACAAGGCCGAACGTCGACCACGAGCATCGGCAAGAAGACCGAAGAGCGGTCCACCGAGTGCCGATCCAAGGAAGACGCCGACACCAAGCGCCTCTAGAGCGTAGGTCCCCATACCCACATTGCGGGCCACGAGGCGTCGAGTGAAGGTGAAGAGCACGAGCTCCGCAGCGTGCACCGCCCAGCTGACGCCCGTTAACAGCAGTAGACGAACGTAGAACCAAGATAGACGGGCATCCACAGCATCCAGCCGTTCGTGCACGAGCTCCACTCCAGTTGACACGCGGAAGACATTGCGAGTTGGGAGCCGAGGCGGCTCAGAGACTGCCACGATCGGAGCCATCGGATCGAGGAACGCGGATGAATTGCAGAGTGAGGGCGCGCGAATCTGACAGACTAACGTTTTGTTGGGATAAGTCGCAACGTTTCTCCCTCGTCCCGTTGGACAGGTCCTCCTTCACTTTCTATCCAATGTAGCTTGATGTGTGTCAAAGTGCTGATGTGCGTGTATGCTATCGACCGACACGCGGTAGAGAACTCTTGTGAATCTCGGGGATTCAAATTGAAGCGCCGACCACGTCACAGGACACCCGTGGACCACGGGCCGTGGTAAGGACGAAAAAATGTTGATGTGGGCGAGTTATGCGAGAAGCGCCATTATCACATCGCCAAGTCAAAGCAACAGCGTAATCGGTGCCTGGGAATCAGTGCAGCAGCAGTCCGCTCGCCTCACGCACCGAGTTAGCGAAGGCAAAGGAGCCCGTGTCCAACGCGTGCAAGTTTTGCGTGATGCAACACCCCGTCAACAGCGGTAATTCCAACCGACAGTTCATGCGTTTTTCGTTCAAAAGCTCAGCTCCGGTCAGTCTCTTTCCGGTCGCATCCTCTCGGCCCTTTCCCGGGCCGATCCGGAGCAGCCATTTCCGAAGTTCCACACTACGTGACTTGACGTCACTAGACCGCAAGTATGAGACTTGCATCCGCGCTGTTCGCCGCGTTAAGTGCCGTGACTGCGGCGCAGAAGGCGCCGATCCAGGCCCGCAATAGCTCGGACGCCACTTCGCTGGCGTTCAAGATTTTGCAGTTGGCCGACCTCCACATCACGGGCATCCCGACCGTTGGCTGCGGCAGCAGCGTGCCCACGGGCATGGCCAGCCAGAACTGCTCCGAGGCGCTCACCTACGCGTTCGTGGAGCAGTTGCTGGACGTCGAAGAGCCCGACTTCATCGCGTTCACCGGAGACAACGTGCACGTGTACGGCCCCAGCTCGCACCAACGAGCCATCGACGCCGTCACGAAAGCCGCCGAGGAGCGCAATATCCCGTACGGGATGGTGTTCGGTAATCACGACCAGGAGGGGGAGTTCCCGCGACAGAAGATCGTTGAGATGGTGTCCGAGAAGAACCACTCGTACACGGTGAGCGGACCGGAGACCGTGGACGGCATTGGCAACTACATGCTCAATGTGACGGCCCCCATTGAAGGGGCCTGGGGAGGTGCGGACGACACGGTGTTCCGCATGTACTTCCTGGACTCGGGCGCGGAGGCGCTCACGGACAAGTACCCGTACGTGTTCTCCGAGTACGACTGGATCAAGCAGAGTCAGATCGACTACTACCGCCAGCTATCGGAGACCGGCCGCGTGGAGCGCCACAGCAGCACCGACTCGGTGCTTCCTGCTGTCATGTTCTTCCACATCCCGCTGGTCGAGTTCGCGTACTCGGGGGACGGCTGCAAGGGCGAGAAGAACGAGTGGGTGCACGACCAGGGCATGAACCTGCGCTTGCTGTCGACGTTGTCGGACCTGAACGAGGTCAAGGCGGCCTTCGTGGGCCACGACCATCTGAACGAGTACTGCTGCCTTGTGGACGGCGTGCAGCTCTGCTACGGAGGCGGCACTGGCTTCGGACGGTCGTACGGCGCGTCAGATTTCTCACGGCGGGCACGTGTGATCGAGTGGACGGTAGATAGCGACGAGCGCCACGAAATCCGCAGTTGGAAGCGGCATTACGACGACGTTAGCGTCGTACACAGCGAGGAAATGCTATATTCAGAGCTGTAGGTGATGAACTCAACATAATTATTCAACGCTTGTCCAACCTTCTTCTCCTTAGGCCAAACTGTACGCACTGCCATATTTGCCCGTCGCGATCGCCTGTA
>LGTU01000735.1:0-28451 GCA_001314425.1 Phytophthora pluvialis | reverse complement strand
ACACATTCAAGCACAATCAAAAACAATGTGAAGCAGTCAGTGAACGAGACCAAGATCATACATGAAGTCGTGTGAGCCTTCAGACACGGACTGTATACCCTTTCAGTGATGGTGGAACCCGTCGCATTCAACGACTTGCGCAACTTCACGGCAAGAGAGACGCTGACAATCTCTCCCTTAGTCATAGCAATTTCAGAGTTTGTCACGTGAGTCTCTCACACAATCGCTGCATTATTCTGTCTATGACTAGTATATCCAAGTCTGTCGCCGGTGGCAAACCTGCTCCGGACTCAAGAATGCTTGGAAGTCACGAGGGGGAACTGCTCACATGGGGTTCCAAGATATGGAACACGCCTGCAATGAGTTTTTATTTTTATTTTGATACACGCCTGGATTCAGTGTGTTCGGGGCTAGACCGCTTACACCTTGAAGTTACGCCATTTCCTGCGGCCACGGGCGCGCTCGAACTTGCAGCCGTTGCTGCGGACGTACGGCTTGACGTGGTCGTGCGTGTGCACCGACTCGAGCGTCGACTTGCCCAGGGACAGGGGAGCCTGGTTGGTGTTGCTCTGCTAGAGGCAACGGAGCACGATGTCGTTGACCTTGGCGTCCGTGGGGCGAGCCACCAGCGACAAGAACAGTACCCATATTGCAAGTCTTAACATCGAGACTTGATGAAGAAGCACGAGGGATCTCGGCTAGCTATCGTAGATGTCTCGCGTGCCGGTAAAGCGGCAGCGGAGGCTAAGGAATCCAACTAATGAAAAAACAGGTACAGCAGCAACAACTCAACTATTCACGCGGCTATGACATGCATGCCACCGATTCGCCCGCCACCAGTACGAGGAACACCAGAGTGAACAGGCTAGCATTGCCTGCATTTTTCATGAATAACATCCGCGATTTATTCTTTCGATCTGCAACTCTTCCCGAAGAATGTAAAAAAAAAAGACGTCGAACTGCGAACTCGGCGGGCTCACCAGCCCGCAAACCAATANGATGTGCGTCATTCGTCACCGACTACAAGTCCCCATTTGCGCGATGAGTGAGGGGCCTGCAGCAAGTCAACAGTTGTGGCTGTGCGATCCCGGGCCCAGGGCCAAGCTATGCGAATCGATGCTCGTTGGCGTAGGCAAGTCCAGAGCGAGTCATTTCTGCAGTGTACAGCTTCCACCATGAACTTTGTCCCAGCCGACAAACCGCGAACGTATCTGACGCGAGTTGGCAGTAACCTTCAGTTCGTTGTTGAAGCTGAGATAACCGTAAGAGTACGTAGCAAGCAAAGAGTTCGTGTACCAAGGAAGGCTGCAGATTAACGGAGCCGGCAAACCATTACTGCACCCCCCTTACTTACACAGACGGCGGCATCTTTCCCAATTCACGACGATGACATCGCGCCCGCAGCAGCAGCAACAGCACTAGCGTCCGAGCTAATGGTGGTGCTGATGGTGCTGGGCTTGGAACCTCGCTGGGTGGCCAGCAAGCGTCGGATCCCGTCTTCGTCATCCTCACGGAGCACGAAGCTGAAATTCCCACTCTCCTCTGACCCCGCAGCGTCGTGGATCACCTCAGTCCCCAGATTGTGACCACCCCCTTCCTTCTTCGTCTCCGGACGCACTAGCAGGAAGCTTTCGCTCTCGTTCGCAACGTAGGCAGGTACTCGCGCACGCAGCGTGGCGTCCAGCAGGCGGTTGTTGTCCCGGATGCGGACAGACACGTACTGCCGAGTCACGCTGGCCACCTGGTGTGTAATCGTACTCACGTACTGCTGGAGCAGCTCCTCCGCTGACCCTGTGTCGCGCACCAGCTTTTCCACAATCAGTTTGAGTCCCTGGGAAGTGCGCGCCACTGCACGGGTCTCCTCGCGGGTTGACAACCCTGCTGTCTCCACACTGGCGATGTTGTCGCGAAGAGCCTTCAGATCGCCGTTCTGCTGATCCAGCTGGGCCTGCAGCTCGTCGAGGTCCGGCAGCTTTTCCATTTTGGCGTATACCTCGTGCTGCTGTTTCCAGGAGCTTTCCAGCTCGACCAAATGAGCCTGAAGCTGGCTCAGCTGATTCGTCAAGGCAGCGATCGACGACGATGTAGCTGACGCTGTAGGTTCAAAATGCGAGCCACCGAGCTCTCCTTCAACCTGCTGTAGCCATTCCTCCAGCTCGCCAAGGCGGGCGCGCACACGGCCCTCCAGAGCAATACGCTGCGATCCTTCCAGCCGCAGGCGCTCGTCAAAATGCGTGCTCAACCTCGTCAACGAAGCCTCGTGCTCCTCTGCAAGCGCGTTTAATACTGCTGAGAATGGGAGACCCGAAGTAGACATGGTATCGTAGTCGCTGGGAGCCTGCTTCTTCTTGTCGTCGTTAGGGTCCGACGGCGTCGACGACTCTCCTGCGGGAGCTGGCGACGGGGCTGTCGCTGCTGCTTCAGCAATCAGTTCCTTTGCGTGCTTTGTCGCGCTCGCAACACAAGCAGCCTCCACCTCACTAACAGCTGCAACAACAACAACAAGCTCACGTTAACTCGTGGCAGTGGGACTGCATCGAAAAAAAAAAGGTGTGAGGCACAAACCTGCTTGGACCTTCGTGTCGATCTCCTCGTGCAGCGTCTGCACCAGCGTCTTCAGCTGGCTACTCTTCCCATGTTTCCCGACTGGGACACCCAGAACCTTCGAAATCTGGGCCAATTGCGACTGGAACGCGCTCTGTCTTCCTTCCAGCGTGGACACTCGATCACCAAGAGCACTCCCCGTCTCCTCCGATGCAGCGCCACCTGAGTTGCCTTCCATCTGCGCAGCCAGCAGACTCTGCACCTGTTGCTCCAGCTCCGCCACGCGCTGTTCACAATGACAGCCGCCAGAGTTCTTCCTCGGTGAAGAAGACGAGCCTTCCGCGACCTCCTGTCCCCGCATCTGCACCATAATGAAACTCTGAAGCGCTCGTGCGAGCTCCTTGCTCTTGGTCTCCATCGGATCGCCGTTCATCTGCCCCATAGTCGCCACGGCGCCAAAAGACGGCGGAGCGGGCATGGCAGCAGCTGTGGCGTCCCCCGAGAGCGACGGGGCCTGCAGGTAGCTCAGGTACGAGGGCAGAGCCTCCTCTTCTCTCTCCTCCTCCTCTCTCTCCGGCCTGTTCCACAACATCCTGGCCGTAGCTTCGCCACTAGAATAAGACCCGATAACGCCGTGGTTCGCCGTTTTCACGCCGCCCTGGAGGCCCGGAGGACCCGCGCTCGACTCCTCAGACACGGAGGAAGACTCTGATACCTCGCTATAAGGTGAATTCCCCGTGGAAGGCGAGCTAAACGCCGCTGAACCTGTGGAGGACCCGTCGAACGCCCATAACCCGCCTGAGGACACGGAATGCGGCGGCAGATCGCGCCGACGCTGCTCCAAACGGCTGGTGGCGCTGCTGCGGCGTGTGGAGGAGCCGGTGGGGCCGGTGGGGACGCGGCGCGGGCGTCGTGGGAAGAGCAGATCCACGTCCGGAGCGGGGGACGACAACCACATGCTGCCGACTTGTTGGGAATGATGGGCTGAGACGGGTTATAGGAGATAGATGTGATTGGTAAAAAAGAAACGAATCAGTTTATGTGTGAGTGATGTGTGACATGTGTAACAATGGTGTGGAGTTCGTGAACATGGCTATACTGGCTCATGGCGAGAGGAAATACCTGCTCACCTACCGTGGTCCAGTCAACCGCGAGCCCAAACGACCTGCCTGCAACCCCGACCTCTCGCCCGTGGACAGCGCCGCCAGTGCCGCATCCCCGCGCAGGGCCCCCGCTCAAACGACGTACTCGTCTGGGGGCAGCCCGGTCAGCCAACTCCGGTGCTTCCAATGGTGTGCTGCCACGAAGCAGTGTTCGGAAAATACCATATCATATTGAACAGACCTGCAGCAAACAATCATAATGGTTAATGAAGTATGCTGACAAGAAATAGTTCATCATTGGCACAATCACAATGTATTATGGCTAACTGTTCCAGGTTGAAGTACACATTTACATCTGCTGCTGGACGTCGAACACAGTGCCTACATCCCACTAGCTACGGTTCGTGCGCAAGAACAGTAGCATCTCCACGTTAACGGTAGCAGTGACGCTTCTTTGCGGTGTCAGCAACAGTTTGGCCTGCGAGAAGAGGCGCTCACAGCGGTTGCACGTCGGTGGGAGTTTGACCAGCAGCTCCGAGTACAAAGGCGACGCCAGGGAGGTTGCCGTCTCGTTCCTCGCTCGCAGAATCGACGTAACGAAATCCTCCTCCTCCTTCTGCTGATCTTCCTCATTGCCTCGCTTGCGTTTCGGTCCCGAGACCACCTTCATCGTTTTGAACTTCTTTATGGCCTCGCGCTCAGTGGCAGACAACCGGTCGCCATTAACAGCCTGTCACCAAATAGCACATCACCTTAAGACTTGAAATATCAAACATGTATCAGCAAAATACATTGACTG
Source organism: Phytophthora pluvialis (assembly GCA_001314425.1). Lineage (NCBI taxonomy): Eukaryota > Oomycota > Peronosporomycetes > Peronosporales > Peronosporaceae > Phytophthora > Phytophthora pluvialis. The sequence goes on along the minus strand of LGTU01000735.1, from coordinate 24,005 downwards.
CTGTCGCGTCAAACACCGGCGAGTGTACGAAATTCGCAGACGCCTTCAAGTGAGGCTTCATAGAGGGAAATCGCGGCAGCACGTAGTCGAACAGCGAGCGCACGTCCACGAGCGACAAATCCTCCACTTGTATCTTGACCGTCACGCTGTTGAAAAAATTAGGCTGAAAACACCATATCCCGTCTGCTCTGTGAAGTTAAGCAATCCCCGTGGCAACGATCAAGCCTAGACAACAAGCAACAAGACGCCGAAGCGCGACTAAGCGCGCCTAGCATCGGCAACACGATCAAGGCACTTCGACGAAGTGCCTTCACGCCCAGCCCAACTTACCATCGGAAGCGCTTCGGCTACAAGACCATCCTGCATCGTGAGTAACTAGTTCTACATAAGTGGGTTAGCAGTGTACATTGCACACTCAAACTTTAAGTGTAATGCAATTTGTTGATCTGTGAAGTTAAGCAGTTTGCAATCTGCCGGCTACCCCACAAGTGCCCAAGACAGGTCCACACCTGCTAAGCGCTTTCAAGCTTCGGTCCCCCCAAGTCGAGTGCGTGCGCCATATACACCTCAGCCCCGCTGTCGTGCAGCCACCGCTCCCATTCCGCGACCCCAAGACCCCCGCCATCTGCCCCGACACCACCCCAGCTTCTAGCCGCCGTGCTGCCGCCGCTCTTGACCCTCCGGTCTTCCTGCTTCCTCGCATCCGTACCCCGACTCCACCTCGACTCTAAGCCGTCGTGCTGCCACTACCGCTGGCACCAAGTCCCCTGCTTCCTCGACTCGTGCCGTGCCTTCACCCGACCTCGTCGCTGAAGCCCACCGCACCTGCTGACCGACTCCAGTGGCTGAGACTCTGAATTGAGCCGCTCCCTTGAAGTTGTTGCCGAGTTTGCGCCTGTGATCCTAGGAGGTTACAAGAGTACGGCCTTCGCCCTACCGTAAAGGAGGGTACGTGACAACCGAAGAGAGAGCTTCTCGAGGACAGTCCCATCCGTTCTGGCAAGACCCCACCAATCGCCATGGTGGCCATTCCCCGGGACCAGGCGTGGCTCGTCGAGCGGCGGAACAAGGCCCCAAGGACCGAGTTCTCGCAACCCACGGACGACACGCTTGAGAAGGCTGAAATGGCCATGCTCGATCCCGACCGCTCCACGCAGGACAAGAAGTTCGCTGCGCTCGCCGGGGTCCCGCAACAGGTCGCCAGTGAAGTGACCTTCCCTATGTGGATCCCTGCGAAGGACCTGACCTCCACGTTCACGGACACAGAGATCATGACCTCGCTCGGGTCCGGCCCGCAGCCGGCCATCTGGTCGGCCAACACGCTGCGCCTCCGTGACTTCAGGACCATCCGCAACGCTGGTATCAGCTTCGTCTGTACCAACCGCGACGTGTGTTCCAAGCTGGGAGGGCAACACCTCGCCATCTGTGATAAGAAGTACCGTATCCAGCCGTACTCCAAGTATTCCAACTGGTACTACGCGGACCTCCAGCGTCTACCCGATGAAACGTCCGACGGTGAGATCTACGACTGGTTCGCGGAGCAAGGTACGCCCCCGGTGTACATCTCCCGGAGCCGCACGGTCCAAGGTCTCCGCTCGCGGAACCACCGGGTGTACTTCAACCAGAAGTCCCCGCCTGCTTCGCTGATGATCGACGCGACGACACCGCTGCGCCAGATCGACTTTGGTGGCCACGGCTATGCTGTGGTCAATCATCGCATCCAAGCATTCAACTGAATCAAGCCACCTTTCCTCCAAGCGCTGCAAGCGGAACGCAAGGCTCGCTCTGAGAAGCAGCCTGCTGCCAAGACGCGCTCGAAGAAGATCGCTCAACCGCCCAAACCCGCCTCGAACGACGATGCCATGAACGACGACAACGACTCGGACTATGCACCGTCAGAATCCGACCACTCGAACGAGTCACTCAAGGACGCATCCGAAGTCAGTGACATGGAAGATGTCACCACAATCAGTGTCCAGCCTAGCTCCGTCTGGCCAGGCAACGACGCCCCGACTTTCTCCATTACAGCGGCCAAGCGGACGGATCGTGCGCCGACACGTATCCTCCGAGCCAAGAAGCTTGCCTTCGGCACCGTCACCCCTACCATCGCGGACGTTCGCGAATTTTCTCCGTCCCAGTCGAACTACTCCGCCTTTTCGTCGCCCAACCCATTCGAGTGGCTGAGCGAAGGTGAAGGTGGCACTGCTCCGGCAGACCAAAACCTGGTCCTGTGGGATGGATCCCCCCCCCCCCCGCAATCGGTGGCTTCCTCCATCAAGTTACCGAAGTAATCGGAGCGCGCCATGAACAGTGCTGTCGTGACGTACTCAGCGGAAGAAGCCTCGCTCGAACAAGTCAGCACAATCACTGAGGCGTACCTGAAGGAATTTGCGGATATCGACGACGCCGATGAGACCCTGTACTCGATACAGGCTCAGCCCAGCGTACACCGCTTCCTGCTCGACACCTCGACTCCGGGCAACTACGAACACCTGCGCAGCAAGGCGATGAACCATGCGGTCCTTCGCGTTGTAGCCAGGAAGTTGAGCCCGACAAGTAAGGACTACTCTCTCAACAACGAGATCATCAAACTCTTCCCGAACGCGACGGATCTCAGTTCGCCAGCCGTTCTGAGACGCCTGTGTGAACCGACGAACGACTTCTGGCTGCAGGTCAGCCTGGCCGAGTTTGACCTCGCCTTACAGATTATTGCGCCAAGCATCTACATGGACCCGCTCAAGGTGGGCGCGGTCACGCAACGCAGCCCGTCGGCGCTGCCACATCCTAGATGGCATCTCTGGGATGATGTCACGCTCGCTACGATAATTGCGTCGCCATTGATGGACCGACTCCTCCAATCGCCTCTGCTCGAGGACCTCCGGTCATGCATCGGAACCCTGCAGCAGATGGCCGCGGCGTCAACCGGCCCCGACGCCTCTTCTCTCTAACGGTAGCTGGGACCTCCGGGGACTCTCGCTCAATGCCAATGGCATGAACATAGTCTCTAAGAGCTCCTTGAACTACCTCTCCAAGGCCTACCATACAAGAGACCCGATTCGAGTCGCTCGAAAATTTCAAGCGAATGAAGCACCTGTGGGAGGAGACTTCACGCTTTAATACCAGCTTTTGGTCGCAAGACCACATGACAAGATTTACGGGGCATGCCGGTGTCGGCTTATTGCTTACACCTACGTGCCCCATCAAGGACATTCAAGACGTTACCCTCCGCCACGCCAGCTCGCCAGCGCTGACGGATCGGTACTTACTACTACGAGACACGCTGGACTCAAAGGTCACGTACATCCATGTGGTGTACACGTCGGTCAAGCCCAACAAGTGTCCCTCATTCTTTAACCTTCTTCCTCGCGACTTCGACGACGACGACGAGGACGAAGATGCCTTTCAAATTGTGATGGGTGACTTCAACACGGTACTGGATGGTCGGCTAGACCAAGCCAACCAGAACGACCGGAACCGTACGCAAGGACAGACCGAGCTGCGAGACTGGATGCAAGCGGTTGATGTGGCAGACGCGTGGCGACTGCAGCACCCGACGCCGATAGAATTCTCCGGCCTCAACACTCGATCACGAATCGACTACGTACTCACGAGCCCTCGTCTCTTCCGCTCGGCCATGCATAATATTCTGCACGACTTCCGCCGGAAAGCAGAGCTTGGTGACCACAACAGCATAGATTTTCGACTCGGCTCCACGACATTCCGACCAGCCAGCCGCCCACCGTGGCGCTGCCCCGTGTGGGTCATCCAGATACGAGAGGCGCAAAAGCATCTCCAAGAGTCCCTGGAAGAGCTGGCAAACCGAATGCATGCTCCGACCGACGACTAGTACAATCCTGGTTGTCTTCTCGACGAGCACAAACGATGTGACGCCATCTTCCTACGCGAGTTCTTCCAGTCCCGGAAGAACGCTCGCCAACGGATTATCGAAGAACTCCATTTGGAAGTCAACCGGCTGTGACATCTGGAAGCAACAAACCCCTCGGCGGAACAAACCCACCAGCTGCATGAAAAGAAAGCGCAGCTCGACGTGAAACTCCAGGAACGCAAGCACTACGCTTCACAGAAGAAGTTCGCCTCGGACCTAAAGGACGCAGAGAAAGGGTCCAAGTTCTTCTTCCGACCGCCCAGATTCTTCACAACACACCGATTCCAGTCGATTCGCCGGAAGAATGTGTGATGAGTTCAATCGCTTTTGGTCGCCTGGTCGTCCGGCTGGGGCCTCTGGAAATACCCAATTATGGGAACTGAAAGGATGCCCAAATGGAGTTTCTATGTACAAAGGGGTATTTTTCGGATCCAAAATGATAAAAAATGGGCCACTAGGATTACCCATTTTCAGGTCCCAAAACAGCTGTTTTTAAGTCCCGAATCGTTCGCTGGGCTGGCAGAGCCTCATTCGGCAATTTGCCAGCTCGAGCGCACATCTCATCGACAACCAAGACTCCACCCCCGGACGGACATGGCTACACCCAGCACCCCGACTACAGACATGGCTACACCCAGTGCTGCATCGCCCGCAAACCCCCAACACTTGATCAGTCTGTGTGCCGTAGCGCCCTTTGGCACCGGCTCGCTGGTTGATGAGGAGGCTGTGGACACCAGCAGCCAAGGTGAAGTCGCTCCACGGGTCCCGTGCGCTCCGGGTGAGAACATGGCTACACCAAGCACCCCAGACTCGCCCGCACCAGACATGGCTACACCCAGCGCTGCTATCAGCACGAAGGAAGCCGACCTGGACGTGGACAGCAATGCGCAGGACCTCACAAGCATCCTGAACCCGCCACCAAGCGGCCCAAGCACCACTGAAAAATGGCGCTAGAAGCCATGCCCGACGGATTTCACCAAGTTTTCAACGAAGGCGCCTGGATTCCCGCCACTGACGCAAACGCATTCCTACTCCAAGTCTTGGGTGTCTACCGCTTCGTCTTCATGGACGAGGCCGGCTTTGAGCCACCGATCGGACGCCATAACAAGCACCTCCACGACGACAATCAAGACACGCGCTACCACAAGCATCCCTGTGGCAACAAGCAAGCCAAAACAAGCAACAAGACGCCGAAGCGCGACTAAGCGCACCTAATACCGGCAACAGGATCAAGGCACCTCGACCAAGCGCCTTCACGTCCAGTCCGACTTATCATCGGAAGTACTTCGGCAAAACGACCATCCTGCGTCGTGAATAACTAGTTACAGACAAGTGGGTTAGCAGTGCATATTGCATACTCAAACCTCTAAGTGTAATGTAATTTGTTGATCTATGAAGTTAAGCAGCCTCAAGCCCGGGTAGTACTCGGGTGGGTGACCACCGGGGAAGTCCGGGTGCTGTCTTCCTTTTTGTATGACAGATTTTTGAAAAAAAAACCCAGAGGTCCGTGAGGAGAGTCTCAATGCGGCGGTGCATGGCTGCATTTGGGATAAGACCAAACACAGCCTCCACTTTCTTCGCAGCATGGCGAATACGCGCGTACCGAGCAATCATGGCGTAGCCCGAGCTCCAGCGCGTCACATATGGGCGCAGCGGCGCCGGCTTCGTATTCTGCCGCAGGGCGGCGCGGTTGTTGATCGTGCAGAGTGCCAGTATCAGCGTGCTCACCGCGTCCACCGTTTCCGTGTGCGCTTCGAGATACGCGTTGACAGCCAAATTAAACCGATGCGACGCAGAGCCAATCAGAGGAACCCCCAGGCGTGTCGCAGCCGCGCGGTTGGCGGCACAATTATCGCCAATCATAAACCCCAAGGCTGCCGCGGACTGGCCAAAAATCGCAGCGATATTTTTTCATGAACTCGGAGTGCGACTGAGCAGTCTGGTCGCCCATCCATCGGCACGATCGCCAAGAGCGGCTGCTTCAGCTCGCCGTCAGCTGAAAACACCGCGAAGGGCGCTACGTAATGCTGGAAATTGTGAGTCCAGCCATCGAACATGAGGCCGTAAGACCCGGAAATCTCGGTGGTGATCTTGTGCTCGACCGCCACAGTGAAGTAGACCTTGGGTCTCTTCGGGCAAATAGGCTTCAGCTTGGACATGACCCTCGTGAGTGAATCGTCGACCTCACAGACGCATGTTGGGGTCAACGACCCACTCCATCCAGCGGTACATGTTGGCGGCTTCTGGGCTGACGAATCGGGCACAGAAAGAGACCCCGTCTGTCTGCTCTGGTGGACCTGGAAGTCATGCTTGTAATCAGTAGTCTTATCCTTCTAGGGTTCACAAAATTGGCGTAGCCACTTGGAGGAAGCTGCTTGCGCCGCGTTCCACAGCAGTTTCAGACTGCAGCGAAGAAGAAGCGGCACAAGCCACGGTTGGTGATGGTGGTGACCATTGTTGCGGCGGAGGAGAATTGCAAAATAAAAAAGGAAGCTCACGGCAAGACGGACGCTTTCCGGGACCTGTGGTAGGCCACCAACCTACAGCCAACAGTCTGCACAGTCATCACAGATCTAGCTCGATCCGCTTAACCGAACCGGTTCCACTTTGCAAAATAGCATATTGCGTCGAATAGCAACAATAGTTTGTGGTTTTTCATACAGTATTTAATTATTTGAAAACTTCAATACCATTACTATTGGTTTTAAATTAAAACAAATCGAGCACTGCCAGGGAGCGGGGTCATCCGAGGATCTTTACGACCAGCTGGAGATCCAGCACGCGCATCATGACCTGGTCGGCCGGGGGCTCGTGAAGGACGACCAGGCCGGGTGCAAGCGTTCGAGGGAGGACACACTGACACCCCGGTACCGCATCAGCGCGGACGCGAACGACTACGACTTCACGTTCGGTCTGCCTCTGCTCCTGGAGAGCCAAAGTAATGACAGGCCGAGTCCGCCATCAACAGCACACTCGAAGCCATCGGACGTCGCTTTGCGTGACAAGGCAATCGCGAGCTGCCAAACTACGACATCGACAGGCTCAACGACCCGCCGAACGACGTCTTCACGCTCATGAACTTAGGCGACATGTTCCGTCAGGCGTACAGGTGCTACGCGTTTATGGATGATTTTTCGACCGAGCTGGCCATGCGGCCGCCGGCGTGGGCCCCACCCAAATGTGGTCTCTGAGGCCGCGGGAGGGGGGGGGGCTCGCTCCTTGCAGCAGGCCTGGGTTTGGCCATTCTGCAAGACCAACGTGCTGGCTCGCCATTGGTACCAGCACGCCATGGCATACATGGAGCTGCTGCGCCTGTTGAAGGAGGCCCAGGTCACATCGAAGCCAAGGTATCTATCTGCTGCAGACACGTTCCGTTACTTTCTGTGCTACTTCCTTCCTCCAGTAGGCACTCGCAGCGGAATGGGCACGGTGCCTTCTCGAGCACAAGGGGAGGGAGTTGGTCGGCGAAAACAGTCCATGCATGCTCGTAAAGACGCCGTATAGGAACAAACGCAAGTGTTCATGATCGGCCAGCTCCCTCGAATCCAAGGCTAACTAGTGTGCTCACGCCCGTGGCAACTTGGATGGTGTCGTCCAAGGGTGGGAGCAGAGGCGTCGTGCTGATTCATCTTAAGCGAGCAGGAATTGTGAGTGTGGGAACAGGGTCTCAACGAAGCGGCACATGAAACACAGTCGTGGCAGGACGTCCTGCTACGACGAACGCAACATCTCGAGAACATCGAAACGCATCTAGTCGAGCGAAGCACTTCTTTCACTGGTGCGAGGGAAATAAATGACCGTGCAACGAGATTTGATTGGTTGAAAATGAGAACAAAAGCAGTACAGTGAACCCAGATTGTATTCACCCAGATTGTACAGATAAGAAAAGTGTTGGCACATATTGACGTGTACAGTGTTCCCTGATTATATTCACCGCATCCTGATTGTATTCACCACACGAAGACACGGAGTACATTTGCGGACGATAGCTTCAACCATGGGTGTGGCCGCCTACACAAGTTCAGTTTAATTTTAGTTTTCTCTGTCGAGGTGCACAAGTGTTCCACCGTGCACAAGCAGCGTCCATGGATCTGCCGACAATCAGTCGACTCTACAATGCAGCCATCGCCGCAGCCCAGTTCGCAGATCAGCGATTAGGAGCCCGGACACGAACAGACTACAACGGTAGCCACCAACGATTTGCGTCGTTTTGCCAAATCGAAGGCTATCCTGACCCGCTGAAGCACCGTTTTGTGGAGCTTCCCGGCGTTGTAGCAGCACATATTAATCAACTCGCCCGTCCAACTCAAGTCAATGGGCCGTGTAGAAGCTTCGCGTCGCCCTTAGTTGGCACTACACAAAAGCAGAGATGTTTGGAGGAGGCCACCCACACGATCGCTAGGTTGTAGAGACTGCGCCGGACGGAACGCTTGTTCCCCGGGGCAATCCTGCTCGCGCTACAGCGATCACCCAAATCCTCGTCGGTCTCAGCAAATCGAAGAAACGTGAAAGGACTCCCAAGCGTGTGTCGCCAATGTCGCTGGTGATGTTGACGAGAACTATCGCTTTCCTGGAGTCCGACTCCATGTTCAACAAGACCATGCGCTTGTGGTTTTCGGCGGTCTGCTCGCTTAGCTTCTACGGAATGTGTCGTATCAACGAAGTCCTCCTCATGAAAAAGGCTGACATCCAGCTTGGGCTCCAACGCCAGTCGTGCAAGAACGGTGCTGAGATCAGGTTTGGCTGCTTCACCATTCGTGACCTGGAAGACAGATCACGACCCACTCGCACCTACTCACTGCACCACCTTCCCAATGAAGAACGGGCTGCTGAGGAGTTGACATATGTAGAGAGGTGGTTCGTTTACGCCTGTAAGAAACTGCATCATACGTGGAAAGATGGTGACTACGCTTTTCCATCGCTGACAAAGATCCCCCGCAGTGGATCCAAGAAGCCGAAGAGCACTGTGTGCACTGTGGTTAGTAGTGTATCGTTCGCGAAGGTCGGCGTAAAGTGGGGGTCGCCAGTGACGGACAGCAACTTCACACAGGTGCTGAACATTGTTGCCGAGGCTCCTGGAATCAGCCGGAACCTTCTAGGAGACGAGATTAGGTTTACGTCGCACTGCTTTAGACGAGGGGGCGCACAGTACCGGTTTATGTTTGCTCCGTAGAATCGACGGTGGTCGCTGAAGCTTGTAAAGTAGTGGGCGGGGTGGGCACCAAGCGAAAAAGCTGAAACAGTCACGAGGTACCTCCTGGATGACATGCTCGACCGGGACGAGAACCAACTCGTGGATTCGCTGGCACCTGACGCGATTTCATGCACGAATGCGTCGCTGGAAAACATCCGAGATATCGACTACGGAAGTTCGCAGCCGGTCATCAACGACGTCGATGAAGCACAGTGTTCGTTGATCGCGAGGAGTGTACATGAATCGACCGATCCCTCGACGTTCGTTGTCAGTGAGCTAAAGGCGCTGCTACAAGAAGTGCGGGACACGGTGAAGGGCATCGGCAGCAGTCCAAACGACGATCAGATTGATGGGTCTGCGTCTACCTCCTCCGATAACGCCACATACACCTTGAGCTTGGTATCCGAACTCCCTGAAGCGAAGTCTTGGCGAGATTATGTCAACCAGTATTGGGAAGCTGACCCAGCTTGTCACCAGTATCGAGCAGGTGTGGGCATGCTATCACACGAACGCAAGCTACACCGTTCGCGGCTTTCCAAGATGAAAGTTATCGCTGAGTTCGTGCGTGACGAGTATGACGATGACTAAGACCGTTTTGAGGCTGAGTTTGCCAGCGGCCTGACTGTGAACAAGATTCTTGCAAGTATCCGCGCCCAGAAGCGAATGTAGGTGTTGTCATCCGCAAATGTACTCTACATGTCACATGCAACTGTACTACGCTGTTCAACAATTGCACTCTATGCATCGTCCGCAATTGTACTGTACTGTCGTTCGCAATTGTACAAGTCATTCAACGATTGTATGAACAGATCAATGCATGTAACTAAGAAATCCCTCTCTTCCTGCTCTTCATCATCCTAATCCTCGTCGGGATCGTATTCCCCGTCCGAATCATCTGAATCAGTGATGAAGTCGCTTGCATGGTACTCGTCAGCGCTGTTGGAGTCGACGCTCCCGGTTCCGCTCTGTCCAGCTTCTTCCATCACTTGGGGGTCTTCATTCTCAAAGGCGTTGTCGTCGTTATGCTGGGTAGTATCCTCTCCCTCCTCCTTCTCCTCTTCCTTTTCTTCCTCGTTGAGGAATTTCCATAATCTAGTAGGTATCTACTTATTTTTGTCATGCCACACCAATTCTTCTGTTTTCGACTAAGTGCGCCTAATTTCGGGTCATAAACCACATTCCGCCTTCCAGCGCACTTCAACGTCGTCCTCGTGCTGCAATCCCAAGCAGGCTAATTGTAGCATTTCCGCCGCCCTATCACAGGCACTATAACTTCGACCTCACAACCGTTACACCACTGCAGATCACGTTTAGCTAGCAGGACAGCTACTCGCATGAGTAAGAAGACCAGGAAGCCGCCCAATTTCGGCTTCATGCCGTTCAGCCTGGAGGAGGACCATCTGGGCAAGGCAGCAGCGCTAGGCTTACTGCGAACTGACACGCTTCTGGAAATCTCCGATCGATCGGACGACTTATTCGGTGTTGCGTACGACAAGTCCAAACACATCGGCACAGAAGACTTCACTTCACAAAAATCTGTGCAGACCCGTGTGAACGTACTGGCAGGGCAGTGCGGTTTTTAGATTCGCGTCCAAAGTAGCAGCACCCAGCGCAACGATTCGGGCAACGCCAAGTATGTATGCAAGAAGCTGCATGGACAGCAGTACAGCGACGAGATTGCGCCGTCAGCAGATCTACAGTGCCTATTTTTCGTGAATGTGTATGGGTGTGACGGGGAGTGGAAGATTACTCGTGCTAATTTCTGTCACAATCATTTTTTGCACGTGGGATTCACGGGCCGCCCACTCCTGGAAGGCATGATTGCGCGCCCACTGCGCGATCTCCGGAACACAACTCAACAGCACATCACCGCGACAGCCCTGGTGGAAAGGGAGATGCTGCCATCCTACGACGGTAGCCCGGACGGGATGACTGGAGCTGCTATCAGATCATTCCTGTTGATCAAGGGCATGCGTCTTTCGCCTAGTCAGATTTCTCGTGTGAAACGGGATATCGACGATCGGATCCGTGGGGCCGTTTGGAGAGCTACTAAAAGCTGGAGGCATATATCAAGCGCATTGCAGACGAGATCCCGCGAACTCTGTGGCGCTTCGATAAAGAGCCTGATGGGACGTTCAAGCGGGCATGTATATTGACGAATCTTGGTGTTCACATGGCGCTGCGTGGCAAGCGTCTCTACGGATTCGATGGCGCGCATCTAAAGAGGGAGATGAACAACTACGGGGTATATCTCGTCGCTACGGCAAAAGATTACAACAACAGCATCATCCCTTTCGGCTTCGCACTCGTCCCGAAGGAAAACCACGATCACTGGGTGTGGTTTTTAAGTGTGGTGAAAGACGCGTTGGGAGACGTGACTAGATTCACGGCAGTGTCGGACCGACAGAAGGGACTCCTCTTGGCTGTGAAGACTGTGTTGCCGGCTGCGGGTCACCGCTTCTGTCTCTATCACATCTTCACAAACTTGAGGGATGCGCGCATCAGCATAACACCTGAAGAGCATGTTATGATTTGCAGGACGGCTAGGAGTGACTGTGAAAACGATGTCAACCTGTTCCGATCATTGCTCATGGAAACGAAGCCGACTGCTGTCGTGACATTAGATGGTATCCCGCGAGAGCACTGGGTGAAATGCAGGTACCTAGAGACGTTCGACGTGCCGACTTACGGAGAAATAACGTCCAATCTCTCCGAACAGGCAAACAATTGGATTGGAAACCGGTGCCGTTCCGCAAAGCCTCTCGATGTATTCAATATCTACTTCATGAAACTGAACGACATGGCTGCGGAGCGTCGCAGATTAGCAGCCGACTGGGAGTGCAAGCTCGGTAGTGACAGCTTGGTTCTAGTGTTGCGAAAGAAGGCCGCTGAGACCGCACAGGCAAGTCAGTTCTGTGAGCAAAAACCGTGCATGCTTGGAGGCGATTCAAAGGCCCAGTAGCCGTTGAAGGTCTGGTCCCTCCTCGGATGTTTGTTGACCTGCCAGCTCAAACATGCACGTGCCGCAAGTGGCAAGATATCCGATTCCCTTGCGTGCACGCTTTGTATGCTGCAATCTGTGATGGCCGCGACTTCCAGACTCTCTACGACAAAACCGAATTGTCTGTGGAGAACTGCAAGCTAACGTACAGCTGTGCGTTCAGACCTTGACCGACCACAGTCACTCTATCACGTTATTCCACGCTACTGATGCCGTCAATAACATCGGAGCCACCGGAACTGGGCCAGCGGGGTCTGAAGCCAGGCCCAAAGCCCACACACAAGCGAAAGAAGGCAAAGCAGAAGGCACATAAACGGGATATGGCGGTCTAGGCCAGCGTCCACGTCACGATTATGCAGCTGATCTCACGTAAGACTAGCGGAATTTCACACTAATTCCAGCGTTTGCATAACATTTGCATTTCAACATAACAACAACGCAAAACAATAGCTGTGGCCGACCGCTCGATCGGTTTTGGTTCATTATTATCAGCTTTGGTTCATTTATCACCGAGTTCTGTTCGGTTATCATTGTTTTTGGTACGCGTAACCTAATGGTTACGAAAGTTACAAATCGTAAAACACTTGAAATTTGTATGCTACGCGGTTTGCGGTTGTATTGCATTTTAGCCTCTAGTTCCAGCGCTCAAAGAGTCTCTCTACGATAGGGAAGCGCTTCAAAGTCTTCCCGTAGAGGTCGAACCACGATATCCCGGCCTTCTTGCGCCAGTAGTAGCGCTTGCTTGCTAGGCGGCGAGCTTCCTTGCGCCCTTTCTCGCGCTTCTCGACCAACTGAGTGTCGCACCTGCGCTTTTTCGTGAGATGGCGTCGTCACTCGACGGTGTCGAGAACGCCTTCTTGCAGTAGCTGCACGTGCGTCGATGGGGTTTGCGAGGCCTCCCTCGCTTTGGCGGGGCCGGTGGAGGTGGCTCAGTCCTCTCCGAGCTGCGTAGCTGCACCATCATCTGCAGTGCCAATTGCACAATGTCGTACCACGTCATGAGCGTGAGAAACGCTCATTTTGCGCACTTAGCCGAAAATAGCAGAATTGGTGTGGCATGACAAAATCAGTAGATACCTACTAGATTATGGAAATTCCTCCTTCCTCGTTGTCAACCAAACCATATGGGAATGGATACTTGCAGATGGGGCATAGCAAATCCTGGTTCCTGGTCCGCTTGAGGTATCGCTCATTGTACCACGTGAGACAATCATAGTCAACTGTGTGGCTACACTGTGGTCCTTCGAGCACAGTCCCGGTGATTGTGCGTTTGCACACGATGCACATGGGAGGGGCTGGCACGTGCTTGACAACCAATACCTCGCCATCTTCGACATCGATCTGTAGTGGAAACCTGCAGTTAGGGCATCTTGCGTCATGCTCCACAGTAAGCTTGACACACTCTCGGTGGTACGGCTGACGGCAGGTGTCGCTCTTACAGACCCACACTTTTGATCCACAGTGCATCACAACAGATAGAGCAGTCGATAACACCTTCTCGTGCATGCACGTCTTCGCCCACGCCATCCTCGAAATTTCCGTATTCCCCCAAAGCATAATCAAAGTCCATTCCGATTTGCTCCGAGAACTGGAGCAAGATATGCTCTTCGTCGTCGTCACCATCGCTCATCAGAAGTTCGTCTAGGTGATTACTCGTGGCGGTCATCTGGTTGTCATTCGTGGCGTGATCTTCCCCATCCATCTCCAGCAAGAGTTGACCGAGATCATGTTGATGATGCTCATCGGCGGTTATTTCAGCGACATGTTGATTATGCTCATCGGCTGTCACATCAGCGACACGAACCTGTTCGCGTCCCTGTCGCCGCCACATTGCGTCCCTCTCCCTCCGTGCCTGAGCCAATTGGCTTCGGTGTGCGGTGCACCCGACACCGTGACCCACGCTGGTGGCGAGGGAGATGGTGGCGGTTCTCTTTCACCCATTGCCAACAGATACCACAGAGCTGGCAGGAGTCAGTCGGTATACCGCGGTAAGTGCCTTGTTGATGGCGGCGAAGGACGTCAGACCGCCCAAAGTCATAGAAGCACAAGGTGCATACGTGCTGGGGCGTCTCTGATAATAGCTCTGAGATGTCTATACTAATCTGAAATAAAGTCAATTGTAAATTACATCGTACCAAATATGTCCACAAATAGATTGCAAAAGACTAAACTCACGTTGTCGCACGTGGGCCTTGTGGCCGTCGTACGAGTATAGCTGAGCACTTCGGAGAGGATACGATAACGAAGTGCTGGTTTTCTGCCTGGCGCGCTGGCGGCGGATGCCGCTGGTGCGAAACGCATCATGAAAGGTGCAGTCGGAACATCTTTCCCTTCCCCTTAATCTGATTCCTTTTGAAACCTTGCTGTTGCCACTATGGCGTTGCACCTGATTCCGGGTGTCCTAAATTCACCTAGCCCTATAATAATCGCACACGACCAACGAAGTCCTACTTCGCTCACTGCGAAGGAGCGCGCTCTACGCTACAGAGAGGCCGGCTCCGAGACAGAGTCTGATGACGTCATGCCGTACGACTACGGTACTGAGGCTGAGATAAGGATGGCGAGGGGGGCGGAGCAGACTAAGTCAAGTGACTTCGGCAGGCAACAAATGATAGCGGACAGAACAAGAAAGAAGTGATCACCTCGAGAGCAACGCTAGCTTCTTGCGTTTCGTCGCGTGATAATACCCATGTGTGTGAACTTCGCCTTCCACGTGCCTTCTGCGTATACGATACGTCAGTCCCACCAACCAAACGACCAAACAGTATTCCTTAGCAAGTTCAGAAACAACGATTATATATACAGCAGCATGAGGCACTAGCTGAAAACAGTAGCTGGAAGGCTCTGAGGTACCGGCGAATATCACGCCTAAGTTATGCAGCATACACTGTTCCCAATGCAATGTGTCGCAGCATTATAGCGCTCGCGCAGAAGGTTTACGGCTTAGGAAAACATTTTTGAAGGGCGGTTCGATAACTAAGATTGCCGATAATTACGCTAAAATCCAGGTTTTACAAAACAAATCCTTAACCCTTTCCGAGCCACTACGGCAAATTATATTATACAAGGCTAATTCATTTGGTTCTTAAAGGGCGCAATGAGCACCCTTTTATAAAAGCACGGTACTGTCTGTGGCTATCTCTTGTAACATATCAACTTCAATGTTTGCTGGAGGTACCTGATACATGCACCTACCTTGATTTTAGTATGCCTACATTTAGTGGTTGCACAGTTTGTGTTATGTTATAAAATACGGCATAAACGAACTTGAACTTGTGTAAAAGGGCACTCCTTGCGCCCTGCTTTTTCTACCGTGTTTTGAAAACACCTATTCAATCGATATGTACACTCTCCCACAAGTATGATATTGCGAAGTTTTTTCTTTATCGGGGGAGAGTGTAGATATTCGACTGCTAAAGTTGCGAACCTCGGCGGAAGAGCGACACGTAGCTGTGGTTGGGTGGCTGCGGGGCGAGGGGTTCGGGCCTGATCGGGACCCTGGCCGGCCCGACTTCTCTATCGCCGCCTCTCTCGTCGGTGTTACGTGGCAGACCGCCAGAGCCTACTGGCGTCAGCGCAACCAGATGCGCGCGACAGTAGGGCGCCCGAGCTATGCGGCCTCGCAGTGCACGCTGAAGACCGCGGGTCTCGAAGAAATGCTGGCGATGATACACACCGCCAAGTCGTGTATGTATGCCAGCTTTTTCATAGTTACCTCGCAGGCCGTCGCCTCGGCGCTCGCTCGTATGGCAGACACATGTATTCAGGTCCTCATGTCCATGGATGGCAATCAGGCCTGTGAAAAAGGCAACACGAGCTTGGAGCACCTCGATTTCCTACAAGAGCACAATATCTCTATCAAGGTCAGGCACACCACCTCCACGATGCCCGAAACGTTCATGTAAGTATACAGCGTATAGTATGCTGACTAATTATAATACTCGGTACTAAATTACTGTGTGTGTTGTGCAGCCTGGTGGACGGAACGATGCTGCTCGTCGGGTCCAGCAATGCAAGTGACAACGGACTAGGGACGCTCTGCCGGCCCAGTCCCCGCAACCAGGAAGCAACTGTCCTGCTGCAAGGGGGTGGGGGTGGGGGGAAGCTGCTGGTCAGCTTGGCTGGGAAGACAATGAAGGGGCCCCGAGGGTCTAGTTGACAGACTCTTTAGCCTCCCTAGGGCTCTCCAAGTAATATCCATGTGTGTGAACTTCACCTTCCATGTGTGTGAACTTCACCTCCCACGTGCCTTCTGTGTATACGATACGTCAGTCCCACCAACCAAACGACCAAACAGTATTCCTTAGCAAGTTCAGAAACAACGATTATATATACAGCAGCATGAGGCACTAGCTGAACTATTTCCAGTGGGAGTATAGCATGAGAATGACTCTCGCCAGGAAGGGGCTTCTGGCTCATGTTCAAGCCGTCAAGCCGGAGAGCGAGATCACGGAAGCGTGGCTGACGAACGACGCCAAGGCGTTGGGCATCATCGCTCAAGGTGTGGAGCTAAGTACCAGACGAAGATACGGTCGGCAGCGCGTGCCATGGAGGCCTGGATAACGCTTCGAGAGTTCTACAATCGAACCACTCTCCACAACCGTGTCACGATGACACTCCGTCTCCACGAGTTCACTATGGAGAACGGTTCCATGATGGCGAAGCACCTGGATGCGTTCGACGAGCTCGTGGTGGGTCTCCAGACGTTGGGCGAGCCCGTGGACGAGGTACGACAGCTGGTAGTGCTGTTGAGCAGCCTTCCGTTCGAGTACAAGCTGATCGCGTCCATCGTGGAGAACGCCAAGGACATCACGCTGATCGAGGTCAAGGAGAAGCTGCTGAAAGAGCATGAACGACTGCAGAAGAAGGAGACCACGGAGAAGACGTTCCGAGTTAATGGGAACGCCGGACAGTTCAAGGATGGCCGAGTGAACGGTCGCAAGGGAAACGGTCCGCGCAAGAACGGCGGTGGTTTCAAGATCAAGTGCTTCAAGTGTGACCAGGTTGGACACATGAAGCGTGACTGTCCGGGCAAGAACGGTGACACTAGCGATGGTGCAGTGTTTGACGTGGGTGAGGAACGCCTCGCTGGGTGGTTGATCGATAGCAGAGCGACATCGCACATGACTCCGTGCCGTAAAGACCTGTTCGAATACAAGGGAACGGACTCGGATATCGAGGTGACGATTGCGGACGGCAAGAAGCTGTGTGTGGCAGGGCGAGGAACGGTCAAGCTGACCGGTACTGACGGCAGACGCATCACGATGGTGGATGTACTGCACATTCCGGGACTCGACAGAAGGTTGCTGTCGGTGGGGAAGCTTGCGGAACGCGATCTCAGCGTGGAGTTTCAGCGTTCTTCATGTGTCATCTGGGGGAAGAACAGTATGATCGGGACTGGCAAGAAAGTTGGCAAAGCGTACATGCTCGACTGCGAGCAGGAAGAGGCACGGTTCGTGGAGTATACCGGGTCTGACAGTCAGTGGGAGCTTTGGCACGCACGCATGGGACACCCCAGCGAGAACGCTATAGCCAAGACGCAGCGTACCACGAGCGGTATGCCAACCGTAAACCGTAGCATCAAGACTTTGTGCGGTGGTTGCATGAAGAGGAAGCAGACTGTGGCAGCGTTCCCGGCACGGTCGATGACCAAGACATCTCGTGTGTTGGAGCTAGTCCACACGGATGTGATGGGACCGATGAGAACGGTTCCCAAGGGAGGAACTCGGTATGTCCTGACTTTTGTGGACGACTATTCGCGGTTCGTGGTGGCGTACTTCGTGAAAAACAAGAGCGAGGTGGCCGCAAAAATGAATGAGTTCAAGGCGTTCTACGAGAACCAATGGGGAAGACGCCTAAAGGGTGTGCGTTCAGACAACGGAACGGAGTACGTGAACAAGAAGTTCGCGGGAATATGCACGCGGAACGGCATCATGCACCAGCGCACTGTGCCTACAGCCCACAACAGAACGGAGTGGCGGAACGCATGAACCGTACCATCATGGAGAAGGCACGCAGTATGCTGTACTACAAGGGCGTGTCGACGAAGTGGTGGGATGAAGCCGTGAGCACGGCAGTGTACCTGATCAACCGTTCTGTCAACACGGAACGCTCTGATATGACGCCGTACGAGGTGGGCTTTAACATCAAGCCCCGGATGGAACACTTGCGTGTGTTCGGACCGCAGGGGTACGCTCATATTAACGATGCGAAGAGGACGATGCTCGAGCCCAAGAGCTTCAGGTATATGTTCCTCGGGTATGCGGAGGACGCTAAAGGGTACCGTGTCTTCGACTTGGACACATCCAAAGTCAAGGTGTCACGGTCGGTCAAGCTGGACGAGCGCGAGGTGGGCGGAATTTATGATACGCACTCACCGCAGCACGGAACGGTCATCCAAGTCGTCGAGGACGAACCGGTGGAAGAAGTCGAAGAACCTGTTCAGGACATCCAGATAGACGAGGTGGAACCTGAGCCGGACGTCGAGGTGTTACGACTGCCGCAACCAGAACGGCCAGAACCAACTGGAGTGGAGCTGGCACCGTACCGTCCCCCTCGTCAGGCTTTTCAGGAGAACCGACTGATATTCCATCCCGAAGCGGAACGGATGCGAAGGACTCGTGAGCCAGTGTTCCTGCTACAGGATGGTTTGGACGCTGATGGAGAACGGCAGTCCGAAGGAAGTGACGGTCCGCCGACCCCGAAGCGTGCCAGGATCGATGAAGATGGACTCATTGCAGAAGCAGTGATAGTCTACACTGCCAGTCTCAACGACGCGACGGATACGCCCTCTACCTATGCGCAGGCAATAGCAAGTGAAGAGGCAAACGCTTGGCGCAAGGCAATGGAGGCTGAGTTACTCTCACATGAACGGAACGGTACGTGGACACTGGTTTCACGTGGAACGGACAAGCGTCCTATCGGCTGTCGTTGGGTGTTCGCGAAGAAGCGTGACAAGAATGGTCATGTGATCCGCTATAAGGCACGGCTGGTTGCTAAGGGGTTCAAGCAGAAGTTCGGCGTGGACTTCTTCGAAACATACTCGCCAGTTGCGAACATGAACTCGATTCGGGTCGTACTAGCTGTATGTGTGGCAGACGCTTACATCATGGAACAGCTGGATGCTGACACAGCGTTCCTTAACAGTGACCTGGTGGACCGTGTCTACATGGAGGTTCCGTATGGGATTGAGGACGCTGGCAGCCATGTTTGTCGACTAAACAAGGTCATCTATGGTTTGAAACAAGCTGCAAATGCGTGGAACAAGACCATCCATCGCGTGTTCTTGGGGAACGGTTTCAAAAGCTGTGGAGCGGATCAATGCGTCTACGTCAAGCGTTCCCGGAACGGATTCGTCTACGTGTGCCTGTACATTGACGATATGATTGTCGCTGCCAAGACGAGTGGTGAGATCCGTGAGGTGAAGAACGCGCTGGAGAACGCGTTCAAGATGAAGGAGTTGGGAACTGCGAAGTTCACCCTTGGGATGGAAATTGATCACGACAGAGCTGCCGGAACGCTAACGATCAAGCAGACGAGGTACATTGACGACGTTGTGGAACACTTCGGTCAGCAGAACGCTAAGCCTGTCGACAATCCATGCGTCTCGGGTACGAAGTTGACAAAGACGCAATCACCAGGAACGGTCGAGGAGCGGGCTGAGATGCAATCAAAGCCGTACCGTTCCCTCATCGGGTGTCTGCTCTACATTACGACGTGCACAAGACCGGACATCGCGTACGTGGTGACTCAGCTGTCGAGATTCCTCGAGAACCCTGGATTGCAGCTTTGGAAAGCAGCTATCCGTGTGCTACGCTACCTGAAGACGACGCATGGGCACGGCATTGTGTACCAAGGCGGCGATGGCAGCATCGCGGTGGAGGCGTTCACGGACGCCTATTGGGGGAGCAACATCGATGACAGGCGTTCAGTCTCGGGCGTCATGGTGATGATGGGGAACGCTCCCGTAGTGTTCAAGGCCAAGTTCCACAGAACGGTTGCGCTCAGCTCTGCTGAAGATGAGTACATGGCGTTGAGCCTGTGCGTGCAAGAGGTGCTCTGGACGCGTGCGATGCTAAAGGACATGGGCAGAGAGCAAGTTGAAGCAACCCAAGTCTGGGAAGATAACCAAGGAGCGATTGCGTTGGCACGGAACGCTGGATACCACGCCAGAACGAAGCACGTTGACATCCGTCATCACTTCATCCGAGAGAACGTGGAACGTGGAACACTTGGGGTGGACTACGTCGACACCAAGCATCAACCGGCGGACATGTTGACGAAGGCGCTGGGGACAAAGACACCGACGTACTTGCGCGACGCGAGCGGGATCAAGCGCAAGGTCACCGTGCCTTAGCGGTGAATGGGAGTGTTGAAGTGCACCGCTCATGCACGGTCCGTAACCGCGGGGACGGTTCCATCTTAACCGTTCCAGACGCGTTCCGATTGGCTTATCGGACATTGGTTGTTCGAGGACGCAAGAGCGGGTGTTTGCACAAGCACACAGAAGAAGACAACAAGGAAGACGACAGGGAGTAGACATTTAGGGAGACGAGAAGGACAAGTTTAACCACTTTAATCTACTCACTTTGGCATTTGCCTCCTACAACGCAACCTCTCATCAACAAAGCCCCGATGGATCAAACGAACTGAAAATCGGGAATGAAAAATCGGAGTTCAAAAAGGTAAAAGGCGGGAATCTGGGTCAAATTCCGGCAACTGTCGATCAACGTTGGTACTGGCAGGAGCAGAATGACTAGTTTCTGACAATACGATTTTTTATTTTTTTTTAGCCCAGTCCCAGTATTGATCTAGTTTGTTGCATTTGTCCGCGTTCGAAACACGAACATATTCTACAGGGATGTGGAAATATAGATTGTATATTGGTTGTAGACCTTGGCACTGGGACAATCAATTATTGCAATCTTAACAATCTAGGCCCTACGTATTGCAATACATTGTCTTGACCTAGTTTTGGATTGCTCGATTGCCTTTGACACGTCCGCAAGCATCACTCAGCTTCAGAAATATGACCACTTCGAGGGTCTCGTGGCTCATGTTTTCCGAAAGCACCCTACAGTGCTTTGACGGTCGAAAAGAGGCGTTCAACTGCATCAGACGTAGGAGGAATCCAACTCGTATCGGTGTACTTGGATTGGGGGTCCCCTACGCTAGCAGATTTTTTTATTGATCACCTCGTCCAACGCTTCGGTGGCACGCTTTCTCTTCGATTTTATTGTGGTCACCGAGGAAGGAGCGGAAGGCGATTGTGCTTCAACAAACGCAACACGAGGGATGTCGTCGGCGCTAGCTTCATCAGGAAAGTCACGATCAGCATCAGTCGTCTTGGAAAAAGTGCACGTACGGGCGGAAATCCTCGAAACGATGCAGCATGCGGTAGCAGCCGCTCCAGCGAAATCCATGGAGTGGCACAGGCTTGTTGTCGCTTTCGTTTTTCTTCAGTTTGGCGATTCGGCGAGACTAAACCAGCTGCAGCTACCTCTGTACGCTATCGCTAAAACCGGTAGTGACGCCACACAGCCTAACAAGGGGGGGGGGTCATTCTCATGTGGGTTTGGCTCCAGCTGTTTGGTTGGCGGAATACAATTGCAGCAGGGCTGATTGGCTTCAACTCTGTGGAGAGCAATTCAGATATTGTGATTGTCGATTGAGGTTTCGACCCAATCAATTATTGTGATTGACAATCTTGGCAATCTCACAATCACAATCCTGTTTTCCACAGCCCTGTATACTACTTCAAAGTGTCTTGTTTAAACGAGGGCGTAGGAGTTCCCAAGGGTGTGCTGACTGTACTAACTAATACACACGAGGACAGCCGTGTGGAGTGGCGCCGGCAAAGTACCTGGCGGCCAACGTCGATGTAGTAGTGCGCATCTAAGACGAAGGCTTCGCTCCTTGCTCTCTAATCCATTCGCGCCTCAACCTGGACCTCTTCAGATGCTCTTTGGCCCTGGCCACCTGGAAGTTTTCTTTCATCTTTGCGGGGGATTCTTCATGTAGTTCCCAATTTTCTTGAAGACTCGTTCTTCGTCTTCGGCCTCGTCTTCGTGGGCAGCATTCTTCTCGACACGACGCAGAAGCCGCTCACCATCCGCGTGGGATGCGTCGACGATATCAGGCGACGCCTTGTTCTTGATCATAGCATTGGCGCTCTTGGCCGCAGGGAGCGCAGTGCCACTGGCGTGGAGAGTGGCCGCAATAATCACCGCGAGGATGTAGGTGAGGCGCATGTTTGGCTGAGGTTCTTGATCAGAAAGCTCCAGGGGTTGTGAGAGACTTTGAGGGCCACTGAGAGAATTGCGGAATGAGGTTGACGGCGTGAGTTATGTTTGCATTGTGTCATTCGCTACATTTACTACTACATACTATTATAGTATTTTCAGCATTCTACTGTATTCCTGTGGATAGAACCGCTTATCCCAAATATATCCAACGAGATCGATATGACGATAGGATGTCCTGGTGACTGACATGTGTAAACGGTAGCACACAGGGTGCTCTTTATATTATGAGATGCTGTACTCCTGCTTTAGACCGTATCTCCTTGTCGCTTAATCGTTTTTTAATGCGAGAGAATTCGAGTTTTGTTCGCTGAGCCTCAGCCTGAGGAGCTAGTCCGGGATAGGTCACGAATTCCTTCGTGATCGTGGTCGCTTAGTGTACGTACAGTAGTGCAAGGTTTTTGGAGATCAGACAGCCCGTATTCATACTACGAGATACTGTACCGTAACTTAGAACGCATAGATTGGAGCCTGCAAGATACCAGTGTCGACTTAGTGTATGTGGACCCCTGAGCACCTTGATTCAATTCATTGTTTTAGCAAGTACAAGTGGCGTACAACCTTTTTAATTGATGTTGTTCGGAATCGAAAATGCCGCTTACGAAGCGACGTCGCGTAAGCGGGAGTTGATGCGGCCTACAGTATACACCATCTCTGGCGGTTCGCTGTTGACGCCACGCCAGACAGAAACATGACAGCTGTGATGTGAAGTTGACTGTGCAAAACACTGTGTACCGGTACATGTATTACATACAGTTTTGGACGGATTGATATGACAGCCAAGGTTTTTATTCAATATACAGATCTGAGCAGACACAAAGATCTGACACAAGTGAAAATAACAATTTGGTTCAACCACACTAGTCCAATCAACGTGTAATTAACCAGTCCAACGGCTTTATTATAAACCAGCTTTTACCCACGCTCGCAGGATGCACCTATCACTGACCGACATCCACGCTTTAGTAACTCTATCTACGAGGACCTCTCTTTGCTTCGAAGCAGGCGTATTTTTCAGGAGCATCAGTCGCTCGCGCAACGGTACATTGCGATGCTGGCTCAGGAGCTGAATCTCGTAGTCTAGCGAAAGGGAGCACATCTTCTTCTTGAAAGGCCCATGATGCCCACATCTAGTGGTAGGAGCACAGACGTGGTGTTCTTGGGCAGCGGCACCATCTCCGTGCCCCACTCTGCGAGGTGGTCCCGCGACGCGTCGCTCACGTGGCACTTCCAATTATCGACATACAGCGCGAGACCACTAGGGTGCTCGTCGCTGATGTAGTTGGCCCAGACCCTTTCAACAAATTCGTCGTTCCACACGGTTGTGTCCATCCAGGCATTCGCCTCACCGTCACCTGGACACCGGTCTTGTAACGCTTGCATTCCTCTGCAACTTGGGCCCCGCGGACCCCGCGAAAAATGATAAGGGGTGGCAGCTTTTTGACTGCTGCCGACACCGTTAGCAACACGCTGGCCCGTGTGGTTCGGCTTCGCCCTCGCACTTTGGCGCTATTTTTCGATTCTTTCTCCGCGATAATGATGCCCGGTTCATCGGCGAAATAAACGGCCGTCTCGTCCGCATTGAACACACACTCTCGCGCGTATGCACTGCGAATTGCTCCC
>LGTU01000734.1:0-18436 GCA_001314425.1 Phytophthora pluvialis | reverse complement strand
CAGCATTATTGGCGCGGACACTGGACCGAGTCGGTCAGTGTGTTGGACATCGGAGTATCCGAACTTGTAGACCCTTCGTGATTTCCTCGAGTGGTATAGACACCGTGCTCGCGATAGAGTCGAATACCAACCCGAGAGCTCGCTGCCGTATCCCTACTTTGTAAATTTATCACCGCTCACTGCATCGGGACCCAGGACAGTGACCATAGCATTTCGAAGCGATAGTTCAACATCTTGGCAGTTTGTCTCCACATCTGCTGCAACACATATGTGATCATCAACCCAATGGTAGTTGAAGAAATCCGTAGGGTAATAGGCATTTGTTGTTTCCCGAGGAGATAGGCTATTGATCGACCAGCCACGCCATAGTGATCAGGAGAGCTTGTCCATCCCAAACACGCCGATATATCTATAATGAGAGCCTTGTCTTCAGGTATGGTGCCGGCAAAAAGGTGTACGCTCTTGCTGTGTATACCCAGGTTCCTAAATGCAGAGGCCACGTCCATGAGTAACAGCTTTATAGGCGCGTCTGGAAGCCGGTCAGATTACCGAATAATGTCCTGTGCAATGACCTCACAGGAATCATATCTTGTCTCGGGCACAAAATTCTGGTTAGTCCGGGCGTTCACGGAGACACCGTCCGGACGTGAGAGGTCATGGATGACTCGACCAGAGGTTGCGGGGTCGTTGGAGCCTTTATCCACGGCTCCGAATGGAGAGAGGAAGACCTCTGGCCAAAACTGAAGGATATCTATGTCCAGCACAGGCATCGAGCGGCATCTTGCTCTTTCCTAATATTTTCGCGTAAGACATTGAGCCGTTCGCGCGCGGATGGATGGTTTCGAGGTGGGCTAGCCTGTTCCGGTAAAGTCTCCGTAAGCTGCACTCGGATTCCATTTGTAGCTACCTCGAGTAGACTGGAAAGTTTAGGAAAGTCACGCTGCTCGGATCTGGCCCGGATTGATGGATTTATTAGGCCTGTAGTCGTCGTCAGATTGCCCTCGGAAAAGTTCGACGAAATCGACAAGAGATGGTCTGGATCGGCGTATATACTCGGACAGCACTATGTACAGGGGGTGGTTTAACTGGTAAGTTCCGGTTGTTCCCGAGCACAGTGAAAATATATTTTAAGGGATATGCAACCCGATTTTGGCCAGGGCTCTCGCCAACGTTTTCCCGCGAATGTTGTTTCAGGTATCCCGTTGTAGTCGGTCTAGCTCTACCAACCCACCAATAGTTGTCTGGTTAGGAGAGCGGCGCCAGCTTGACGATAATGCAATCCCTTGTCGAATTGGAACGCTACGTGACGCTCGGTGTGTTGGTTTCTGGGGCTGTAGGAGCGTGGTGGAAACTGAGCTAGCCGATGGGGTGGAAGTGAAAGCGGTATTAGAGCTATGTGCGGGTCCGCACACCGGAGCGTTGCTGCCGGGTGGGTTGGGCACTGTGAGATGGGTGGCGTTGACCGACCCACTCGATAGTGAAAATAGTGAGTGGGATAACTCAACATTGTCCTGAAAGCCCACAGAAGTGGAACTGTCAGTGGGGTTGGGTTGGCCGGACCGCGAGTGCAAAACAAATGCTCGATAGGAAGCGACACAGCTGTTGTAGGGCATGTATTTGCGATATCTTCCTGGTGGGGCGACCGAAGTGAGTATGAGCCGTAATCACCTTGGCTACATCATTGGCGACGAGGATCGTAATGCGACTGCGAGTGACTATTACCGCCATAAATGCGGTTAATGCACTCTTGAACGTCGCGGGGTAGTGGCGAGTCCAATACATGGGTACGTGTTGTGAACGCGCACCTCTCCACAGTTCCACCGAAGCACATCGAGCCACCGAAAAATTTCAGGCAGGGTTCCTTTCCGTTAGAGGTACGTGGGACCATACGGCGTATGTGAACCGGGATCATCTTATCAGACCCCTGGTGACGACGTTGTAGCCATTGGCGAGGTGCTGATACCCTTGTATGTGCTGCTGCTGATGCATGTTTGGTTGTCACCGAACCGGCATTAGATGCTGCGAGTTGAACGCTCTGAATGTTTTGTAGAGCGAAGATCCAGCTCATTGACTCCGTATTAGTTCGACCCATTTCCTTTCAGTAATCACGCCACCAGGATGGTGTATCGACCGCTAGATGGCCCAGTACGGAGCCAATAGAGCTATTCACAAACTGCAGGGTACGCGTGACACGAGCGAGGGTATTGGACGGATCTTGGGAACGATTCTCTCCAACAAAGGTATCAAGCGCGAGAATAGAATGGTCACGTGGTCGAAACACATCTTGCTACCGAAACTCTTGAGTGCGTATAGGGCGGGCAGAATGCCATCATAGGTAGTGCATGCCGGTGGTGTCGGAGGTGCCAGTGCGTTGGCGTTAAAGTTCATGTTGAAACTTGAATCGTCAGATATGTATTCCAGATGATCAGACCCTCTAAGCGGTCGGAAATGCATGATAGTAAGTCCTCGACAGCCCAAGCGGGCACTAAAAAGTGCCATGAGAAGCGCCAGTTAACATTTTGGCCACGGACACCCAGGTCGACAGTAAAACTTCCAAAGGAGTAAGAAACCTACCTAAATCAGAAGTCAGCGTGGGAAATATGCGACGCGAGATGAAAAAGTGAGACTGAGGAGGCAAGCAATCGCCTTTCGACTGTCTGGTTGCAACGGGGACGCTTGTAAAACGGAGTTCACGAAGCACGTCAAGGGGATATTCCATAGGACCCGCGACTGACAGTGTCCGCCGTCAGCAACTCCAGAAGCAGAGTTGGCGCTGGTCAAATCAATGGGAGAGGTCGCACGAGCGTTTGCTACAACTGCGGATCGCAATCCTAGCATCATTTGCTGAAAGTATCGAACTTGAGCGACCAAGAGCGAAATTTTATCTGGCAACACCGTCGTGGCCGTTTGTGCTGACCGCGGTGGTAGTGGAGCGGGTCCCGAAGTTCCTTTGGCCTCTAGGTACGCTGCCAGATCGAAATCGTCTCTGTTATTGTCGTTACGCCCGCTCGACGATCCTGGTGTAAGAGGTGCTGCCGTAGTTGAAAGGGCCGAACGTGCCGCCGAATGAGGGGCGCCAATATGGAGCTCATCACGAGTGCTGGAATTCGAGGTCAGGCCGCCGACGGCACAAGTGGCAGTGCAACAGCAGTGGGTGGGAGTCGGCCGGGCATAATCGAGGCATTATCCAGTGCTGGGGCAGTATCTAACTCACGTGGATCGTCACCACCAACTGCGGGGTTGAGTTGAGTTGTTGCTCTTGATGCCATAAAAGACACCGTAACAGCTGATGCTGACACCGGAAGGGTGTCCAACAAGACTAACGAGCGGCGTTGTGTATCAACTGCAGGCTGCCGCTGCGATTGGCTGTGCGATGCCTTTTTCTTACCAGCAGCGGGGCGAAACGGTGGCACTGACGGGTCGGCGTCGGCTCTGACTCCTGAACCTCCGGGGTGGGTGGCAGCACTGCAGGGGTGAGGTTCTTACGACCGTCAGCGGAGCGAAGGGTGGACTCGGCTCTCCGCTTCTCAATCAGCGCGCTTGAACGCGTAGGGGGGGGAGGCCCTGACGTGTCGTCCATTGAGGGCTCAGCTACGTCCCGAATTGTCCGGGTCCCAGCCGGGGGCCGGTTGGTATCGATTGAAGGCAACGGTGGGCCTGGAAGAGGTTGGGAGGGAGGGGAAGCTTCAGCTCCGGGTGGTGCGGTGTGCCGACCGCGAAATGAGGTCGAATTCGAGGCGCGACGAGGCATCAGGTAAGTACTGGGTCTTGTCGGTTGTTAGAACTTGGTCGAGGCAGACTGTTGGCGAGAAGGCGAATGCTGCTGAAGAGGCGAGAGTCTTGTCCGGGGTTTCGAACCTGCCGTCTTCGTTGGAGTCTGAAAACACTATTCTTGGCTCTGCTACGAATCCACCATAATGGCCAAGCCTTTGCTGCAACTGGAAATCGAGGCGAGATACGCTGTCACGTGTGCGGCCAGCCTGGGCATAAGGTTTTCACATGCCCTCTCGTTGAACATGCAAAACAATTAGCCTCCGGCGGAAGTGGGAACATGGCTACAGCCGATGCTAGCGACAATTTACCATCCAGTGACTCCAAAGATGAAGCGCACGTCTGGATGGCCACTTCAGAGCAAGAACCCAATTCCAGCACGGTAGCAGGGCGATGGACGGTGGACTCTGGTGCAACCCACCACCACCCTGTGTACAGATCGTGATCAACCATTCGCTCTCGGGTCAGCTTTCCTATCGATTAACGTGGCGAACGGAAACCGGGTCGCCTCCGCGGAACGAGGCAGCACCATAATTACTGTGACGGCGAACGTTTGGAACTGAGGTCGATTAATGTCATTTAACTTGCGCTAACGCCACGTAATGTCCATCACAAGCCAGGCCTTGAGTATCCTAGCGAGCCCACAACATGGCCATTTGGCCACGTTGCTTCCAGCGTACTGTCCGGCCCCGTGCCGGCTGTACGTCGGCTAACGTTTCCCAGCGCTCCACCAGCGCTTACACCCCCGGAGTCCGAAGACTCCTCCTCTATGTAGTTATCGGCACCTGCCGGCCTGAGAATGCTCCGCAGAGCCTCCCAGTCTTGCCCGTGCTAGTCCGTCGCACAGTCATCGCAACTTGGTGCGCTTGATCCACGGGCATCACTCCGCAGCGAATGTCGGGTTTCATGCTAGGTGATCATGTCTCGCACCCTAGCGGCGGCCACGAGCCGCTTGTGCCCCGTAGTCACTGACTGTTGGCTTGATCCGCGGGCGTCGCTTGCGAGCTGTTGGTAGGGCTTCATGCACGGGTATCACTTCCGCGAGCCCTACAGCCCCGCATTTGCGAGGGACTTCCCAGTCCTGGAGGGGGGCTAACCACCCGTTGGCGGACTGGCTCTGCGCGGGTCTGGAAAATTGTGACAGCAAACGGCGCGAAGAAAACAGTGTTGCTGAAAAACGGGTACTACGCGAAAGGAATCGACCGGAACCTAATATCTGTCGCTCAGCTTACGGAACGAGGGTACTCGTGTGAATTTGGAAAGCGGTGCATTATAAAAGATACAACGGGCAAGACCATTGTTGAAGTCGATCAAACTCCTGACGGGGGCTCTGGTCAGTTGGAATTGAAGGAGGTGCGGCATGCTTCGCTTCAATGAGGACCTCTACACTGCAACAGTGGCGTGAACGGCTGGGTCACGTGAATTATCAAGACCTTCTTCGAATGATCAACAAGAAATTGTTGAACGGTATAGTGGCCTCCAACAAAAAAGTCGACTTTTGCATGAACTGCGCAGAAGCTAAGCAAACTCGACGTGCTAAGAACAAGCAGGATTCATCAACCTCAGCCCCAACTGATGAACCCGGTACCACACTGTGCGTCGACTTGAAGACCGACATGGCACCCGACCGCTTAGGCCACAAGCACATGCTGACAATCGTGGACTATGCCACAAACTACAACCCCGTCCACTTGCTCCGTAACAAGAGCGACGCCGAAAGACATTTGGAGGAATTCGTCAGTGATTTTGAGCGACAGTTCGATACGCAGGTGAAAGTGATTCGATCGGATGGTGGTGGTGAATTCGTCAGAAACAGACTCGATCGGTTCCTTCGCAACCGCGGCATCCGCCCCCAACTGACTGAACGTGACATGTCCTCATCTAACGGCAAGACAGAGCAATTCCACAGAACTGTGATGGACTCAGATCGTGCGATGTTGTGGGCCTCGGCATTGCCAAAGCAGTTCTGGGACGACGCTGTTCTTTATACTAGCTATATTCTCAATTACCTGCCGACGCGTGCTAATGCTGATCACGCCTCTCCAATTGAGGCGTTGACGGATAAGGTTCCCGATGTCTCTCATATACTCCGGTCTGATGCAAAATGTAAGAGCCACATTGCCCACGCAGCAAATAAATCAACTAAGAAATGGGCGGAAAAAGGTGTCATCATCGGCATTGACTTGCAGAAGAAAGCGTATCATGTTTTCATCCCACGGACCAAACGCATTACTTTTACTACTCAAGTCCATAACATTGATAGCGTGGACCCACGTGCTGTGGGGCGATACATGGACACTGTCGCCGCCGACCAGAACAACGCTCAAGTAGATTATTGTGTAAATGAAGTGGCCCAGATGTGGCGACAAGCAAAAGCCCCTCCTAACATGGCAGCGAATCAGTGGGTCATGACAAAAATGACACCCTGCAAGGCGGCAGCCCATCGGAACGCTACAACCTCAATTCAGTTGCTATTAGACGTATATTCGGCTTGAGCCGCGGCGCCCACGCGTTACCATATGACGACTTCCGCCCACTCGCCCAGATATTACGATACCGGTGAATTATCTTGCGTGGTTTGTATCCGCTGCTACCACTGCACAATGGACTGCTGTGAAACGAATCCAGCGCTACCTTCGTGGGTCTCGAGAACTGAAGCTCATGTTCCCTTCGGCCTCAATCACCACACTTACATGTAGATGTCTCAATCTACAGCGATGCTGACTGGGCTGGTGCGAAGGATGCCAAGTCCACGTCCGGCGACCTACTCACAATGAACAATATGCCCATCGCTTGGTACAGCAAGAAGCAAAGTACCGTAGCCTTGTCCACTGCGGGGACTGAATAAATAAATGTGGCTACAGCGGTGCAGGATTGTCTTTGGGTGAAACAACTCATCCACGAGAACTGGTTAGACAACAAAGACGACGTCGTCGTGTTGCACGTCGACAATCAAAGTGCGATAAAAATATGAAGATTGACGTGACCACGACCCGCATGAAACACATCAACAAAAACTTTCACTTCATACGCGACGCCATCCGTTAGGAAGATATCCAAATTCTCTACTACCCGACAACGGAGATGAAGGTGGACATCCTTACGAAGCCACTGGGTATCATCTTGCACAGCCGCAATGTGGCCAGGCCATTCACGATCTTTCTTTCCCAGAGGGGGCCTCTATGAACGACAACACTGTCGACGATTCATCAATTGTTGTGAAGTACGACGGGCCTCCAGCTCTGGAGCAACGGATCCTGCATTTCGAAGAAACATTTTCCGATAAGACCACGATAATGTCGGGTGACGTTTCTGGCGCATTCAAACACATTCCCGTTCACGCTCACCATGTTGATCGTTTTGCCGGAACGGTGGAGGAGCTCGGCATTCTAGTTATTGACCTGTCTTGCCCCTTTGGCTGGAAGCTGTCGCCGCAGCACTACTGGGTAGCAGGAGCGGCTATCAGCCACGTGTATGCTTCCACCGTGCCGAAGTGTCCTCTCCAACCGGCTTGCATAGCTCAACCTTTCGACGCGAAGACGTTGCGCGATGATCACAATCTCATCGGGCCTGATATCGGAACCCGCCTGGCGGAGGCAAATATCGCCATTCGTCGAGCTATCATCGGTGTGTTGGGGCCGGAAGCTATCAACGAGGAAAACGTTACACCGTGGTTTAAGCAAGGAAAAGCACTCGGACTCCTCTGGGACATACCGCATGCATCGTTGGCAATGCCCAAGGACAAACTGGAAAATGCCCTAGGAAAGGTGAATTCGATGCTGAGCACAACGACAACGTCTAAGACCCAGCTGAATCGAATACAAGGAAGTCTACGACAGGTAGTTACATGTGTGCATACAGGGGCACTCACTCACCAGCGAATATCGGCGTTGACATACTCACGAAGGCGGTGACCCAGAATTCCAGTTTCAGACGCCGCTCGAGACGACCTCCTTTGGTTCAGGATGATACTATGCACTGCAAACTTCAACTCGATCCCGCTGGCGCGTTTTGTTAAAGCGCAGCTCGTAGATTTCGAACTCGTCGTGGATGCCAGCGATTACTGCATCTGTGCGTTCTCCCCACAGCACCGCGAGTATAGTTAAGTGATATTTGATTCAGAGGAGCTTAGACGTATCGCCGAGTTTCGCCAGACTGGAAGTGGCGAGTATGGCATTAACCTACGAGAGGTGATGAGCGCTGTATTGGCATCGATAGCATGGGGAGCCCGCTGGCCCGGCGCCCGGACACAGCGGCTCCATCATGTTCGATTCTGGACCGATAATTTCACGGCAATCGCTTAGAGCAATCGCAGGAGTAGTAGAAACAATGAAGCCCAAATGCTACTCCGGCTCTGAGGAGTTTTCGAGACGATGAAGTCTTACTACGCTACAGCAGCTCATATTGCTGGCGTGGGCAATATTATGGCAGGTGCATGACCCAGGGTGTGGCAATCGGAGCGACACAACGACCTCTCTACTAACATGTCTTGTGGATGTACACAGGTGCAGATCCCGCCTACATCGAGGAAACGCTCGCAAGTTTGGGAGCGCTTCTGCGAGCTGGGGCCCTAGCAGAGTTGTCTCGAAAACATTATCAACGATACTGGAACCAGTGGGTTGAATGGTGCCGCTGGATGGAGTTTCCGAAGTGGACCGCCGAAGCAGAATTGATCGAAAATGCTAGTCAACTTGGCGCCTTTGCGGTTTTTTGTGGCGATACGGCATGAACACGTCGGCTCAAAAAAACACATACTCAACAATTTCCTCTAAGCTATGCGCAATTCGGTGGTACCACCGCAACAACTTGGGATACGATCCTGGGGTAAATGCTAGTCACGCGATCCTACTTCGGAAAATTCGACGATTTACCAGACCAGTGGCCAAGCAGCATCCCCTGTCGGCCTCTCATCTTCGAATAATTGTTAACAGTCTAGACCTCAGATGCCTCGCTTACGCTTGGTGTGGGGCGGAATACCGTTGGGCTATTCTTCCTTCTGCGCATATCGGAGTACCTTCACATCGGGTGCAGTCGTCATGACCACATTTTAAGGCAGTAGGAATCATTGTTTTTACGACAGCGAGGGCACCCGATCGCATCCAAGTTCGGCGACCCGCGTGGGGATTAGACTTAACGGTGCGAAGAGTAATTAGTTTGGTCGAGAAGAGTTCCGATTCCACGACAAGTCTCGCGACGCAGTACTCGGCCCTGTGAGTGCGGCTCGATGAATTGCGAAAGGTGCTAAGGCGTTCAAGACGCGCTCCGAACAACCGGCATTGTCAACGGGCCCGACTAGCGGAATATCAGCAAAAGAGGTCGCCAAAGAGATCAATCAAGCAGCAGCAAGACGTGGCAT
Source organism: Phytophthora pluvialis (assembly GCA_001314425.1). Lineage (NCBI taxonomy): Eukaryota > Oomycota > Peronosporomycetes > Peronosporales > Peronosporaceae > Phytophthora > Phytophthora pluvialis. The sequence continues at coordinate 9,309 of LGTU01000734.1, read as the reverse complement.
GGACCCTGCAAGATTCTCGACCAATGCAATACGAATCGTAGGGGCCCCAACACTGCTCAATGCGGGGGCGGACCGCTTGGTGAGCAAGCTCATGGGACGCTGGATGTCAAGCGACATTGAAGGCTATCCCGTTCTCACGGCGCAAGGTTCGGCCGGCCTCGCCCAACTAATGTGTTGAATTTTAGGCGTTATGTAGCGGGTGAGAAGCAGCGATAAGTATATGGGGTTCCGCCACTCCTCACCCGCTACAACATTAGACTACTATTTCCCCCACTCTAGACTGCGATTGTTGGAAATGGGTAGTTTCACAACGGACGAAGAGCAGCAAGTCTGGTGGGAGGCGTCCGTTTCTCGATCACTAGAGAGGTAGCTAGCCGTTCCAAGATTGTAGTTGTAGCGCTTACCCGCCACTCCTCACCCGCTACAATATGAGACAACTATTTCCCCCATTGTTGGAAACCTTCAATTAGCTCAATTGATTTTGGAGCGAAGACCCACGTAAATGGTGGATTAGTACAGGTGTATCGAGGCTTGAACCTCGTCCGTGAGTCGGTTATAATGTCGTTTCAAAATGTCGATGGGCTTCGATTGTTGCACTGTCCCCTGAGGTCCATGTTTCGTCCATGAAGCAGGGCTGAAGTAGTAGATTTACTCGGGGCACGCGGATCCAGGCCCTCCGAAAATACGACTGCAATGAAATTTAAGTAACTCAATGAAGTCAGTAATTGTAGGGAACCTCTTGGCATTATCAAATACGTTGTTCCGCTGGTAAGTGCAATATCACACCACTACCTTGCTCCTCATTTGTTTGAGTTGACCACTTCAGCCACCGTCTTGACACTCCAAAGGTGTCGATTCACCTTGAGAAACAAAATAATTAGGTAGATCGGAAGCAGTCCTTGACGGTTGCTGCCGAGCACATGCTTTACCTGACTAAAGAAATGCTCGCACATGTTCGAAGTAGGAGGAATCACTGCAAAAAAACGTTTGACGGTACTGGACGTAAATTATTTACACAAAGCCGTGCCTGAGCCCGGAACAGCTCTGAATTTTAAATTCGCACATCGGGGTGAATTGGCCTTCAATTTGGCAAATATCATTGCCAACGACCAACAATTGGAATGAGTTGTACATGTATTGGCCAACATCAACTGCATTGCTGTTGCAGCTATGGAGCCGACGATTTAGAAAACCAAAATTCGTAATTCCATTCATTAGAGAGGTTCAAAGTCAGTTTTACAAAGTTCAAACCATGACATGAATCCCGTAACTCGCATTTGTGATCTACTGCGTCTCGGTCATGGCGGCATCTCGGTTGTATCTGGAGTTACTGTAGGTGCCGTCACTGATGTCGTTCGTGTCTTGGTCGTACTTAGAGCTGCTGTAGGTGCTACTGTCGCTGTTGGGCATCTCAGTCGTTCGTGTCGCGGTCGAACTCGGAGCTGCTGTAGGTGCTGTCACTGCGGTCATGGAGCAGGGCAAGGTGAAGGGCACAGCGGAGCCGCCCGCGCTGATCGCGCAATAGCTGGATACGTGCAAGTACGACCAGCTGTGGGATATGATTGATTCGAACAACACGCATACTAAGTACTTGACTTTGAAGTGAGTATTGTTCTCTGAAATTTATTTTCAGAGCTTAGACAGGATCGCAGTGGAGGTATGATTATCCAAAACTTGAATACCCGGTAAGCTATGTCGCAGTTTATATACCAATTGAAAGACGTGTCATACTAAATTAAAGTGTAACAAGTACCGTGGACGACGTAGGAAGTAATACCCTATGAAAAATGCCGTGGACGTCAGGTTCGTGATACACAGCATCAAAATGAACAGGAAGAACGCCCCGATCGTATCCACAAAGCCGCACATCCAGTAGAAGATGGAGCCGAACACGACACTTTCCAGCATAATCGGAGGCAGCTGACTGGCGGATTTCGAGAGCACGTAAGACGCTATTTAATAGCCGTGTTGGCTCCGCACTGCTTGTACACACCTTACGAGCAGCCGTGACGGCTGGGATCTCTGCGGACTGACCCAGCGACACGCACAGAACCGACGCGAAAATGACGCCCATAACCAACTACGCATAGGTCGGATCGAACTGGCAGAAGATGCTCGAGTACAGCAATGATGGTGTTCATGACCAAGCGACTGGCGAGTGCGGCTGAGTCGGTCGCTCGACCGAGTACGAGGTACCGGATCGACTCCTCATATACCTGGAAAAGGACTTCGAACAGGAGTCGCCAGTAGCATAAGCATCAACCCCGAAGTCACTAACAGTGCGGAGAGACGAATAGGTGACCGAAAAAATAGCAGATCCACGCTACAGTAAATCGAGAAGGAGAAAATCATTACCACCGTCACACACCCGACCCGAAGCACAGCAAGAACCGCAGATGATGCTCCCACCGAAGAGGATCGTATTTTCAAGGTTCCTTCTTCCACGAGACAAGCCTCTCCGTCGCAAATGTCATCTCCAGCGGTTGTGTGAAGCAGATTGCAGCAACACCAATCTAGTGCTCTAGAGCCTTGATACCACCGGCGGTGAACTCTCCTCCTTCTATGTCGCTATCACCCGTGTCAAATCGATGCAGAACATGTTTTTCAAGCTGCGCTAACTGGTACTCTCCGCCTTCAACGAATTGAGCAATCGCCGTCACGACCCACCAGATAAGGCTCCTATCCAAGTTTCAGAGCTTCCTCGTGCAGCGCGCTACTTTGTTGATATAAACATGGGCTATAAGATATGTTAGAATTCTTATGCAGCTCGGGGTTATATTTTCCTTCAAAATCTTGTCAAGGGATTCCTTCATCCCATGCTTTCCGAGTGTAAGTGGATTAAACGGTAAATATCGCGTCCATGTATTCAAAACATGAATTACCCAGATACTGGGACATGTGTTGCCCATGTCTCGAAATAGTTTACACACCACTGTAAAATACCATTCACACCATTTTCTACACATCTACCTGCCTCTACTCGGATAAGTAGGATCAGAACAGTCAGCCTCCATCAAACGAACTAATCTTTGCCTAGCGGCGTGCGATGCTCCTCGCGATCAGAAAAAGAGGCCTTCCTCGAATAGACTGCGACACCTCTGCTATCTCTGATAACTTCGACATCTTGTCCGAGGAAGGCGACCATTTGCGTTATTGTTGAGGGGGTTGAGACTGGCAGTCTCCACATCGACATTCCAACCATCGATATGGCGCTGCGCGTGTTCACTGGAAGCGATGGGGTTGTCAGGAAAAAGCAGATGACCGAGAAGGATAAGTTCAAGAGAGCCCAAAATGTCCTTGGCCGTATATCATCCGAGCTGACCGAGTTTACGGACAACCGGTTCGAGCATGCTATTGACAACTTGGAATCATGGTGGAACGGTATGCGTCAAGGCGAGGTAGACGTTGCAATCGGAGGCATCGTGCCAACCAATGCTAATGAAGACTGACAGGTGGAGCCGACACAAGTGCAGACTGATACCAATGTGGAAATGGAGGACGAAGATAAGGACAGTCATGCCCACGGCGGGTCAGAGCGATCGAAGATGAAGCCGTTCCACGAGAGAGCACCAAAGGTCGGTCGTCCGCGCCTTGTCCGTGCTGATGTCGATTCCCAGCGTCATGCAGAGCAGAGAGCATACAATCAGGGCAAAATGCAACGCAAGGCAGTGCGCAACAAAGATATTGTTCAAGTGGTGGACTATATTCAGACACAGAAGTCCGCCCTCGAGCAACTGCAGCCTTTTTTTTTAGACATTTGAGGTTCGATTCGGCATGCCAAGAAAAAAGTTTCGGTCAGCTCACGCAGTGTACAGGAAGCTGAAACGTTCGCATTTCGACTACCTCAGTCGCTTGACATCAGAGCAGTGGATGTCATTCACTAAAATCGTGGTGGACTTAGCGCGTTCGCAGAGCGATACAGACGTTCAAACTGTTGTCACAATTGAAGGTGCAGGGGATTTCAGTGAACAGCAATTGGAGGCCATTTATTACCTGGGAGACCGGGCCAATACCTGTAAGCTTGGCTTGCAGTGCTACCCCTGGCTGATGACGTCTATCGACCCCTTGGTCGCCGAAGGGAAACGAGCAGCAGGAGATACAGAGGGTGGGGAAAGAGAATCTTACGCGATTGCGAAGGAAATACTGAAGTCGTGGCCACATACAAGCATCCGTGGTTTTGGCTTCCCACTTCAGTGGATCAACATCTACTGTGCTCGTGACAACACTTGGTACAATGACCTGATCATGGAGGCTTTTGCGAAGACGTTGGCCTCCAAGTACGGCAACAACAAGACTATCTTCCTACCACAAGTGCAGTTACCTGACAAGAACAGGGGCAACCGAGTGCCTCAAGCAACACGATCAGCGCTGGGGACTGCTACGGAAGACTACGTCTTGATGCCAATCAACCTCAACAAGAGTGATTGGGCGTGAATAACGCAAAAGGATTCATCCTGTGCAGCGACAGTGTCGACAAGCGGACGAACCAGAAGCTGTTGCAGGAAGTGGCAAGCGAAATTATCGATACGACACTTACGGGATTCGCACAAACTACCATGCACAGTCCGACACAGAAAGATAGCGATAGCTGTGGGTTGTTCGTTTGCCTGTTCATTTGGAAGCGGTTGTGGAAAGATTCTGGAAGCGATTACTCTCACTTGGGGCTGAGATTGAGCCGGTGGGAAATACTACGTGCAGTCATCGCATTCAGCAAAGCGCACAGCGAGGAAGGTGTCACGGAGATTGACGAATTACTTTGGAATACGTGTCATTTGCATTTGATACATGGAGCCAGTATTGTTTTCAGGTTTTCCCCAGATTTCTCAAGGTTTTCAAGTACTGTACCAGATCAGATGGTTTAGTCCTTCGTCTGTGATTGGATAGATGCTTACGCAATTACCATTCGGTGCTGCGCCGACAGCAACATCACGCTGCCATTCTTCATTTTTGGAGATGAGCTGACCACATGATTCCACCATGTCGTAAAACATGCTCAAAACATGGAGAGTCTCACCCATCAAGACCAATACTGCAGGGGGAATTGATACCGTGATAAAGGCATATATTTGAGCAAAAAACCATCTCTTTTTCAAAGAAGATTCAAACATATAATTTTCGTACTTTTTTAGGCGAGTTGATAGCTTCGGTAAAAAAAATACGCAAACATGGTTCGGCATTGGACATTGAATGGGAAATACATGGACATATTCAGTCCTAACCCTTATAGAAAACATGGGTAATATCACCTGCCTTAAATAAATAGAGGAATTTCCATATCTCAACCTCAATCACTGAGATTCGAGAAAATAGTAATCAACGTTACAATAGTGGTAGTCAATTGAGCAGCAACAAGTAGATTTTTTTTCTTGCAGCAAGTCAACTTTTTTTTGCATGGCTCTGATTGGTCAGATTTGTTTCGGCCTAGCTGCATCAAAACTGGTGCCTTTCAGCTTGCAGCAACAAGTAGACTTATTTTGTGCGCGCGGAACGCAAGTTGAAACAACCGAGCCACGGACCCGATGGGAGGCAAACCAAGACCTCGCGGACCTGGACAAAACACCCGTGCCAGCAGGCTTACCGGCGCTTCAAGCAGACCTGCCAGATCGAATGGGGCTTCAAACGATGCAGCAGTATCAAGTGCCGCTGCTGGAAATGAAGACGCGCTGGTGCAGATCACAAGCTCAGCCCCAATACTCACACTGAGCGATGGCAGCGGCGACGGCTGCCGCCGCATTACTCCGGCAAATACTGCAAGACTCGAGAGAAACCATCCAGCCGGCCACGTCGGGTCACAGCCGCCACTGTTATCCGAGTCTTCTAATGCCGCCGCCTCCAGCATGGTGCCGCGTCCAGAGGAGGCTGACTACAGCCGGGGACATGTACAGCGCGTGGTTGCCGGGGATCTAGGTTGTGGAAAGGCCTCGTCCGACATAGCAACGCGCATGGAGAGCCTTCACGCCACGATAGACAGCAGCAGCGAGAATTCCGACTCTGAGGTCCGTCGTAGAAGCGTCAGTCCCTGTCGTGGTGAAACCACACACCCCCAGCTCCTGCGATAGCAAATCGGAAACCATACCCGCTAGGAACGCGGATATCCAGCCAAACATTTTGGATTCAGCTTCACGCCGGTGGAAGGACTGCAAAAAGTCACGAAACCAAACGAAGGTATTGCATTTCAGACTTGTAGCAGGAATGAATGTGACCGTAAAGCACACGTAGCTTGTGTCGCTGCCATGCTGGGTTTATTTGGTGCCGATGAGACTTTCAACAACGCTTCATGTGGCAAGCGGTGCTACAACGCGCTTGTAAGCCTATCGAAAAAGGCTGCAGCGCCACCTACCACCGTGAAGAAGCGAGTTATGTGGCACAACGATGGCCCTGCTGACGATGTCAGCTCGCTGAGTGTTTTGATCGACTGGATCACCGATGGCGATAATTACGATCGATACTGAGGGGGTGACGAACAGAATGGAGAAACCAAGGTCGCTCTTGCAGAGCAAGTCTCGCGCCTAATTTCGCTCAGAGGAATTAAGACAGTTCGCACTACAAAAGACATCACGAGCAAGATCTCATCACTTGAGTCATCTTATCGTGCTGCGGTGGATTGGCTTGCTGCTACTGTCAAGGCGTCACAGACAAATCTACACTGCGCCAACGTATTCTCGATAGATGCCCTGAGTACTACCTGCTCTACGAAACGATGTATAGCCGCATTAGTACTGGTGCCCAACTTCTTAACACAGATACGGGTTTTCGCAAGGAGGACACGAGGAGTGAAGGCGCCAGCTCCAGTGACAGTTCAAGCGACGAGAGTGATGCCGAGCAGAAGCAGGGCTCTGGTATCAACCCACCCAAAATCGATCCGCGTCAATCCCGATTTCAATTGCTCAACCGCCAAGTAAAAATACTCGCAAAGACGACATCTCGTTGCAACCAGGTTTGCTGCGACTAAAAGAAGCGCAATTGGCACATCAGCGTGATCAACAAAGTGCAGAGTTGGACATACGCAAGCAAGAGATCCGTCTACGTGAAAAGGAATTCAATGCTCGAGGGAAACAACTAGAGAATGAAGAGCGTCTTGCCAACGCGAGAATTGAAGAGGCAAATGCGCAAACGATGAAACTCAGAGACGAAGCTGAGCACTGGCGGCAGCAACGGAAAATTGAGCTCCTGCGCGAACGGAAGAAGCTGCTTGATGAAGGTATCTCAAAGGAGGAGATTGATCTCCTTTGACCACTACTTCCGCACTTCGAGCAAGTAGGCTAAGAGCTGGTTCCTGCGTTCATCTCCTCTCGCATCAACAGGGAGTGGGACGTTCAGTTCGTCATCATCATCGAGTTTCCCTTAAATCTGCCGGTCCAGTTCGGTGTGCCAGTCCTGCGGCATCGGCTCTGCGATGAGTAAGTTGTGCAAGATACTAGCACAAGTGACGTGTCGGATGAGACGTCTCATGTGTTTACGTTTCTTGCTCAATTGGACCCGAATTTCGCGCAAATACGGAAATCGCATCTTTAGGAGCCCAACGCAGTGCTCACTTTTGATCCTAGCTTTCGCGAGTTTTGAGTTGAAAAACTTCTGCCGCGGATTCATCTGTGCCTTAGGTGGATTTTTGAAGGCTGGAATCATGATGGCCGACACTTGAAACGCGGAGTCACCCAACAGGTATTCGTTATGCTTGAAGTAGTCGTGAGGTCGGATCATCAAGGGGCTGTTCACCCAGACACGATTATCATGAATGGAACCAGGCCATCCGGCGACAAGGTTACGAATTCTTGCCATATTGTCACACGCCAATAACCCGTTCATCGAATATGATGCTTTCCTGCGGTAGTAGTTTTCTCCGTGATGACGAGGCTTTGTTGCGAGTGGAAACAAGGTGCCGTCGATAATTCCAACACAATTCACGAAGCCGTACTTGTCTTGCATTCGCTGCGCGATCACTCGACGTTCAACGTCGTCTGGCCATGACATGGTAGCTGCCTCAAGCCCCATCACTGCCGATGAAGCTCGAAAGAGATAATTGTGCACGGATCCACTTGAAAGTCCAAGAAACAGGCCAATCTTGCTGCCGGAGTTGTCGTTGCCTTAGGTTCCGAGAAACTTCAGTAGCACCAACAGATGAAGCACTGCGCCACCACGGAACGGTTTGGTTCCCTTTGAAAAGAACACGGGGTCATATTTCACTAAATCCACTAGGCGCCAAAACACCGCCGGAAATGCTCGTAAAATTCAGTGTCGCTCATGTATTCACGGTCATTGAGTAGTTTCAGCCAGCGGCCCTTTCGTCGTTGGTATTGCTGAGGGCGATCAATGTAGCGGGACGCTTGCACACGCTCATACTCTAGCTGCCAATACTCGTCCAGCTCCTCTTCAGAGGCGTCGTGGTCGCTCAAGAGGTCCCGCGTTGCTACTGCGAGGCTGCGCTTCCCCGTGATCCGACGCAGGTTACGGAGCTTCCTTCCACGAGCAGACAATCGTGACATCTTGGCCAGTGACTAGTGATGTCGCTACAGTTCGACGCTGCGGAAATCCGTGTGGCGTAGGGAAACCTTCGCTGCGGCAACTTGCTCTTGAAAAAAAAGGAAGTTGCTGCAACTTCATGTTTGGGGTACTCAATTGCCTCCTCTTCGGTTGGCTGCTACGAGCTTTGCTCGACAGCTAGAAAATAAAAAATCTACTTGTTGCTGCACAATTGACAACCACTAATCACTGAGGTCAGTGAATGCAAGCAGTGCGGATAATAGTATTATGTCGGTATTATTACTTTAGAATAGTATTGTCTAAAATTTTGACGTACTAATACAGCAATGTGTTTCGAGCCCGGTTTGGGTCAGATCTCATTAACATCGCGTTGGCTCTAGTCAGCCACGAATCATCGGGTCTTCCTCCAGTGTGACATCTGTTGGCCACAGGTAGAAAGCTGTCATGTACGTTTCGTGAAAGTGGTCGATGGCCACACTGCGATTCCCCCGGGAGAGAAAATGAGGTTTTGAAATACAGCAGAAGGACAAGACAACGAACAAAAATGAACGGCGAGGACGCCCCACAGAGTGCGCAGCAGGAGGACCTAAACGTTTAGGGTGGGGAAGCTAGGCCAGCACCAGGTACGGTGAGCACGCAGTCTGAGCCTCACTCCTGTCGTGTAGGAACATGCTGAAACTCTCGCTACCAATCGGTATGAGTCCCACCGACAACACAAGTCTCCCTGTTAAGGTCAACAAATGTTGGATCAAAACCTGAACACCAGGAACGACCCCTTACACCGGGTCGGTTGCAAGCGCCTCTGCACAACGAGGTTGTCTTTGGTCA
>LGTU01000733.1:0-36320 GCA_001314425.1 Phytophthora pluvialis | reverse complement strand
CTCAGCTCTCGCGAAGCTGCGCGGTGTTCGTGCGGCTTGTCGATGTGATTCGACTTGAAGCGCAAAAGTGTGAGCGCTCCAACGACCTCCACTCTGATTGGTCGATATGAAATCGAACCTAAGTGGAGGAGGATGTAACGGGGTCACATTCGGGTAACATGATTACCCTATCGAAAGTGATCGTATCACTTTCTAACATGGCTACATATGCCATGAGGTCCTGAGAGCCACNTCAGGCCAGGGACTAAGTGAACTATCGTTCACTGGGAGTTTGTATAAACTCCAAAGCACACACTTCCTCTGTGCAACGTGCTCGTGTGACAGCACGTCACAGAACACCAAATACCACCGAAGAACTCCAAAGAACGATAGCCCTTACATGTAGCAAGCTCCCTAGAAGGAAACCATAACAGAGATAATTTTACCCCCTATTGCGCAAGTCGATCGAGTCTGCCAGCAAGGATCCGGGTCCGCTGTTACCTAGGACACACCAGCGCGGAGCTCCCCAAACACTCAAGTCCAGTTGCGTTGGGTATCATTCGCGTCAGCGTCGGAAGTGACCCGTGCATTGCATTTCCTAGTTGGGCCCATTGCGTGATACGGTAGGGTGGGGTTCCCATTTCACGTTACTTGAACTTTGGGGAAATTTGGTAGCAGTTGTCCCCCGAGTGTATAATTAAACTGCGTTGAAGCCTGTGAATCAGGGTGAGTTCAGAGTTTAGCCACCTGCGTTCAGGGTAGGTTTGTTTCGGATTGTATATATTTCCCTGGTGCGCGTGTAAAGAGAAAGGGCTTCAAGGTTGGCCAGTACCTTGAACGCAGCCCTAAGATGAGTGGCTTAAGACCCTACATTAATACCCTACATGTTCCCAGGGTCGACAATAAGGAACACATTTGTGTTGTACATAAATCTGTATTGTATTAGTTACACTGAGATAGGAAGCAATTTTAATTGCTGCTGAGCAGCCCAACAAGGGTTAATTCGGACCGGTATACCATTCGGCAACCGGTTACTTGGCTGCTGGGGGCTTTATTGTGGACCGCGACGTGTCCACTGGTAACCTGGTGAAAGACCGGTGGCATGATTGGCCTCCGGGGGTTATTGTGGACCGCGACGGGTGCACCGGTATATGGACCGTTCGCTGGCAGTACATCAAGTGTGAACGCTGGACGCTGAGAGGAATGAATGCTCTAAGAAACTCTAGACGGCATCTCCCGCGCCAGCTCCGCAGCCACAGGATCAGTGGCACGCGATTTTGCGTGTTTGAGTTGGTGTTGCTAAAGGTTCATAGGAACTCTCGTAGTCTGTTTCACCGTTTGTGTAGTGCACTTGTGAATGCCAAAAAACAAATCTGCTTCACGTTGAAAGGGGCTAACCCCCCCCCGCACTCGCGGGCTTTTTGGCCCCGTGTCTGCTCTTAACATGTTGTTAAATACGGCTTGTTAAAGCCTCCTTAACTTGCCGTTTGTATTGCCCGTGATAAGTACGAAGGCTTTTTATGGTCTACGGGAAGCTGACCTGACTACCTTCGGCACTATTTCAAATCATTTGTATCTCTATGTCCCTACATGTAATTAAAGTCACCATTGTTTGCACCACATTTTTTCACAGGGTGTATATCATGTATGTTGGTGTTGGCTTTTTTATTGAAGATGAGGATGGCAAACGTATACACCAATCTATGTTAGAGTCATCATTGATTGCAACGAAGTGTATTTAAGAAAAAAAGCTGGTCGTCCAGCAACCGGGCGTACCGCCTCACTCTTACCTATGCATGTCATCTCCTTACTCACTGCCAGCCACGTCACCGTCTGATAACATCGCATTTCCTGCTGCGTCGTCGACGCCATCTTCCTTCTCTTCCTCATCTTCGCTCTCACCGTCTTGTTCGGTGGCTCGGCGGCGCTTCATGCCGAGGTCACGCATCTGGATGTAGCGGCCCACGCGAGGAGGCGGACGCTCTTCACCGTTCTTCCACTTGCTATGCCAAATTTGATGGCACGTCGTGTTGTTGTTCGCGTAGTGGCTGGGCTGAACACGGTCACACCGGTAGCCGCTGCATCATGCAAACATTAAGTTAGATGATACACAACACACATTATGTAGGCAAGACTTATCGCTTGTTTCCGTCACTGCAGGTTTCACAAAACAGTCTTGTGGCACTGCGCTGGCCCACCTTTTCCTTTCTGATAGAACACACCTTGCACTGGTGCTGAGGGTGTTTCCGGATGCCCTCGTGAATCTGCGTCCACTCGGGAAACTCTGTCCGTTTGTGCTCTGCGGATATCGCGCTCGTATTCGCAGGCATTTATGGCCCTGGTGAAGAGATCTGTTGGCCAGCAGCACGAGCTAGTATATGCTACATGTCGTTGTATACAACATGTAGCGGAATCCACATGTTGTACATACCTCCTCAACGAAGTCTGCGGCGGTGACTTGCAGTAGCTGCACGTGCAGAACTTCCAGAAAATGTGCGTGATCAACAGGGGCTTCTCTACGTAGTTTGACACGATGCGGCAGGGGAAAATTTCTAGCTGCCGTGTCTGACTGAGCGACTAGTTGTTTTAATGGAATGAGTGGAGGAAGATCCAGTATGGCGCCAGTGTGTGACATGCAGAACGAGTGACAGTTGGCGTGAGGTGGATGGATGCAACGCGAAGTATGAGCCCACAGGTCTGGAGATGTCCACTAGATGAGGCCCCATTTGAGTGACGATATAACACATCTTGTCCGGACCGCCGATTCCCGAACAGCAGGTCGACCTAAGGTATACAAGAGCTCTCGATGAACGTATCTCGACTAGCCACCTGCATTGACTTGGCCCAAAAACTAACATAAGCCACCAGGATCCCGATGCAACACTCCTGTAAAACACATTGACTCGACAGATGCTGACTCCAATTATTACCAGCTGTATAAGCTTCAACGATGGTGACTCTCTAACCGAGGTCACACTGGACGAAGGTCACTCTGAATGAGCCACCATACCCAGTACCATTGTACACCAAAGGGAGCTGTACTGCATATAAGACAACCAAGAACCAACGAAGACAACATGAATGAGACTAAGGTGACTGCTCGGAGACCAAGAGGCCAGTTCGGCTGGAAGGGTTGCTTCCATATCTGCGATCTGCAGAAAGTGACGCCATCATCATTTGATCAGTGTACTTGCCCGAAGATCGCCGACAAAGTCCCCATAGTGAAACCAAGTTAAATTAGGTTGCATAAGCAAGCGAAATAGAAGACAGACAGTAAAGCAAGATGGCGAAAGACAGATAACCAAAACAGAGTTCAATTTTCCGAGAAGAGGACAAGCGACTTCGACCCGTTCGGATTCGACTACGTCTATCGTACCGCGCGGAGGCCAAGCTTGCCCGGAGGCCAATTTGTCCGGGGAGCCCAAAGCGACGGACGTTCAAGGTCACACCACGGTCGCGAGCCTGGTCGTGTGGGCTCTCTCTAGGATTCAAGCCCGTTCAGAGCGAGGACCAGCAGTTCGCGTGTGCTGGGTTGATCCGCCTGTTCCATTTCCAAGTTGTAGTGCTCTCTCTCTGAGTGAGCACGCATTTCATATTTCCTTGCGGTTGTAGGTGGTTGGTACAGTCACCCCTAGGACTCGATCGATTGACTGTTGTGTGAATAGGAAGTATATTTGTTTGTGAAGAGTTTGTCCCTTACTTAGTGAGGGTGGTGCGCAATAGTGGAGAAGTGCATCCAGGAGTGACCAGTATCCTGGGTGACAACTCCGAGTTAGGCTGGTGTACCCAAGGGCATATAAGTATAAGGGGTGGCTGTGTATTTAGTAGTGTATATTCTCGGTATTTGTTGGTTATTCTAAAGGAGATCTGTCTGTGATCCCCCCATTCAGTCGGACCAGTGTCGTATTCAGTGAAGGTTGGAAGACGCTCAAGTACCCTATATTCGATCGATGTGACTTAACAACTCGCAGCAATTTGTTAGAGGCGGGAGTCCGGGATATCCAAAGGTAAACGATACCTACAGGGATTGCCACAAGGACACACGTCACACTGGGTGAGACTTTCCATTCTCATTCAGTGGTCCCGACATCCTCATTGAGGGTGTCTGCGTACGCTATACACCTGGACGAGAAAGGCGTTCACCCGCCTCGCCTCAGCTGGTGCGCGTGCCCGGATTCGGTGGATAAATATGCCGCTATCCGATTGACCACCTTGAAATCCGAGGCGTTTAGCTGCGGTGCCGAGGGCCTTCACCTTAAATTATTTCTGGAGCTCGCCCATGATCCAGTCACAGAGTCACAGTGCGCGGGGTCTTGGCTCACAATAAGTAGGTCGTAGACATATCACCCGATAACAAGTAGCATGATCTCCTTCTTGCAGAACTACATGCAGGGATCCATCTTACTTTGTTGAAGGCCGTGTGCGATCAGGAACTTGGGCCCAAATAACTGGAGTCCTTTCCCTTAACAAAATATGCATTCCGGCTGGGGCTCGCATTACAATCGGTTTGTCCATATCTACTTTCAGGTAGGCATTGGATACGTTGCCCTGACGCATGCGCACATGCCAGATTGCGGCTAGCACGAATTGAAAACGGAGACTTACCATCTTCAAGACAGGAGAAAACGAATCGATACAATATCGCTGAGTGAAGCCGCGAGCCACTAGACGGGCTTTGAAGCGTTCGAGATCACCTCTGACGTTGAACTTGATTTAAATATCCATTTGCCAGTCATCATAGCTGAGCCGTTAGACGCGTCAACGATTTCCCAGGTTCCGGTTTCGGCTATCGCTTTCAACTCTTCTTCAATGGCCTTCCTCCATTCGGCGCATTGACGACTGGACATGACTTCGGCATAACTACCGGGCTCCATGATGCTTTTCATCCCCCTGGACTGTATTTGTCCATGCAGTGTATGTGATCCAGACATGGCTTTAGCGTCATTATGAGGCACTTTGATGGCGACGGTCGTTCGCTTTCGACTGGCGAGCAACGTTGAGGCGGGTGGACATATGGTTAGCAGCAGGGTAGCGGGTTGCGCGAATTATCGGATAAACGATTCTGGTAGAGTGAACTCCTCCTGTGGTAGTGGACGATTACGACTGCTGCCACAAATGAAACGGTTGGCGATGGCCCGGGTCACCGCAAATGCTCAGAGCCAAATCTGGATTATTTTTTTTTTGGTGGGAGGTTTGCTTCGAGAAGCATGAGCGACCCGCTCCGTTCGTAGGGGGGGAGGGGTCATCACAGTGTTCTGAAACTGATGCAATATCACCGAGAAGGTACGAAGTGCTACGTGGATCAATGCTGTCGACATGTCGGACGTTTGTGGTGGTGATAACTTTCTCCGTTCGAGGAATATATAGGACATACCTTTTGGACCTCGTTAATGCCGAGAATCACTGCTTTATTGGCTCGTTTCTTTAGTGACCGACCTGTTTTGTGCTGGATGTGCGCGGTGCACTTCGAGCCAAACTTCAGGATATGAGAGACGTCTGGTGAGACCCAGTTAGCTTTTCCAACGGAGTCTTGTAATCTGGGTTGGCGCGAAACGGCAGGCGATTTCGAATGTAGCTTACGTAACGCGCAGCATCGCCTCAAAAACGTTTCGGGAGGTTTGCCACCCACGACAGGGGCTTAGTCCATGAGTGTGTGGTGGAAGCGTTCAGCCTTTCCACAGGACGCTGAGGTGGCAGCCTCACTGTGGTGATGGCGGATGCCGATTTCTTGGAGAAAACACTCGAAATCTCTGCTGATAAACTCCCCTCCGCCGTCACTGTGGATATTGTCTTGTACTACGTCTCCAACTCGTTGAAGAATGAGCTGAAATGGTCGGCAGCATCACGTTTCCTACGAAGTAGATCGATGCGGATGTAGCTGGAGCCGTAGTCGATTATGGCCCAGATGTGGATGTAGTCGTTCATATCGGGGTTCAGAGCGGGTTTCAGATCCATACCAATTTGTGCGTCAACGACATCAGTTGGAGCGGTTGCGGATGTATTTCTTTGGGACTGACTGCTTCGCTTCCGAGCATCTCACGCACAATTGTGCCCGACAGTTTGACAGACGCAGACCACGTACAAGTCCATTGGCCACCATCCGTTGGGGATCTTGGTAGTTGATGTGGACCAACCTTTCGTGCCATCTTCGTAGTGTGCCTTCCCGGATCTGTGCGACATGCGCCTTAGCATGCTTTGGGAAAGAATCCAGCATCCATAGACTTCCTTCATTTGAAGCATTGCCAACCGTGTCGCCTAATGAGTTCATAATTGTGGAGTTTGAGCCGAAGAAATAGACGAGTCCATGTTTGACAAGCTTGTGGACGGGTATGAGGTTACAACTCAGTCCGGGTGAGAAGTAGACGTCAGGCAGCAGGACTGACTTCGGCTGCTCGTTGACGAGGGTTGTAACGACGCAGCTTCCTTTCTCAGATGCCAGGATATGGTCTCCGTTCGTCACTCTGATTACTAGTTGGGCTGGCTGGATACCGCGCTATACTGAGCGCCCGTGTCGATCTTGACCGGCTTCTTCTCCTTGTGCACCACCACCGTAGCTGTCGGCAACAGGTCGATCGTTGGTGCACGCGCTGCCCGTAGCTTCCCCACTCGCACCATCCCTGACCGCCCTTCTAACTGCTCCAGGACTGGCTCTTGGTATTGGCCGCCACTATGGTAGTCGTAGAGATGCTGCCGTTTCCGCCTCTCCTCCCTCTTTTGCAGAGTCTCTGTCGCGTGGGGTAAGACCAACTTGGCAGCCTCAGCTTCCTCACGGGTGAGTTGCCGAGCCCAACCCCTTCCTCTGCGCCAGAGCTCGTCCAGCGCCACGAACGTCTCTGTGTCGTACTCCGGCAAGTTACCTCATTGCATGTACTGGCGACGCGTCTTGGCACGCGCCTTCTGCACCCTCTTCTCAAACCACCGCCTCGCCCTCGATACCCGCAGCGGCGATCAGTTGCAGCGCCACGCCGTCTCGCGCGTCGTTGTCGCCCACCATGTTACCTGCTGCCAGCAGCTCGAGCCGCTGAGCCTCCAACAACGCCAACTTGGCAAAACCTTCCGTCAGTACTTCTTCCCTGGTTTCCACCTCGCGCAACGCATCACTTGCCTTGATGCTCCACACCTTGGCATCACGAAATTCGTCACTTGGCTCCAGCATATGGAACTGTCGTTCGCGCACCGTGCCCGGCTTGGTGTCGCCCTCGCTTCTCGTGTCTTCAGACGGTGCTTCACTCCTCGAGGTAGCGCCCGTGATGTCCTGCACAGCCACTAGCTCTTCTTCGTGCGGATGTTATTCACGCTCTCGCCTCGCAGCTCGACACCTGTGTGTACGCTCTCGCCGCTTAACCACCCGCGCCGCCCAACATGCTGCCTCTTTGCCCTTCACTTTCTTGGTCACATCGCCCGCCACACGTGTCTGCATCACCTTGGCGTGGAGGTCATCTCCGCGATGCATCTCCGCCATCACCTCGGCCATCAACTGCACGGGATTCGTACTCTTTCGTGGTGGGCACTGGAACGCCCGCATCATGCGGTACGCCACCGACTCGCATCACTTGGGTCACTTCGCGCTGTCGCCACGGTAGTGGTCTTGTGTACACCGCGGCACCTCTCCGTTCTTGTCGTGGTGCTTCGTCATCACCAGCGACCGTCGCCACGCTGTTGTCCTCCGTCTTGGTCACCGTCGCTGTTGCCATGACCGCCGGTTGCTTCTGGACTGCCCGTGGCACGCTTCCGTCCTCTGGCTAGCCGCTGCTCGCCGCAACCGCCGTGCTGCCGCTCAGTGGCGCGCCATCCCCAGCTGCAAACCCTGCGGTGTCGCCGTAGCTTCCTCTCGTCCACATACGTCGTCACGTCCGCGTACTTCCTCGTGGTGAGTGCTGGGTATGGCTACATGATCGTGGTTCGGTGCGCCATCCCTAGTCTCTGCTCCTTCGTCGCCCCCGCGCCGCTGTTTCTTCGGCTCAGCTCTTTCCTCGACTTCCTGGTCCCGATTCGGTTGTGCAGGTCCGCCATCAGCGTTACCCCCGTCGCTGCTTCGTCTTGCCCTCCTCTTCCTTGATCGGCGCTTTGGTCTTGTCCCCTCCCCGTTCTAATGCTGCGAGTCGTACGGTGGGGCACCCTGCGGCCTTCGCCGAACTTGCCAACCTGCCTCGTCGCCACGCGTACTACTTCGTCCAGTGTCTGCGGCTCCCGACCCCGTACGTGCGTACCTGAGCTCATGTTGCTCATGCCGTTTAAGAAGGCGTCGACGAGCCACTCCTCGCCAATGCTCCTGTCGGCCACGATCTCCCGTAGTGCGACCGCGTATTCCACCAGAGGCTCGGCCCGTATCTGCTTCCTGTCATGAAGACTCGCCACCACCTCTGGGTCCGAGCGCTGCTCGCCGTATTGGTCCCGTAGCAGTCGTGCCAAGTTGTCGTCGGTTTCGTCAGTGATCGCCGACATGATGTTGCCGTACCATCTGAGGGCCTCTCCTTCAAGGTGCGACGCCATCTCGTAATATACCTCGTCCTGGTCCCACTGAACCCCCAGTGTTCTCTCCTGTCGTCTTGTCTCCGTCTGGACTGCGCGAAGTCACGTGGAGACAGCCATGATGCCATCCAGTCCCTTGAATTTTGGCAGTCTCATCTTCTTCGCCCGATGGTATTCCCGCACGACCTCCCTCACTGGTGTTGCAGGGGCCGGTGCCCACATTCGTGCTGCTGGTGGACGTCGTGGTGGTGCCTCACGTCGCGCCGGTGCTGCCTTCGAGGATCCGCTCGAGTGCCCGATTCATCTGGTCGTGCCGGCTGCTGCCCAGCCAGATCCGCTTGCGCGTCCGGCGCCTGCGTTCCACCGCAGCTGTTGCCCCCCGTACTACCCACGCACTCTACGATGCCGAACTCATCGTCTTCCTTCTCGTCGCCGCCGAGCTGGCCGTGCCGGTTGCGGTGGTAGCCCACTGCTGAACCTGACCGTGCGAGGTTCCTCGTCGCCGTCGTCCTGGTTCCCGATCGCCACGTCCGCCGTTAGCGAAGGCGTCGTCGTCTGGTCAGCCACCGCGATGGCCGCCGTCGCCTGGCGTAGCTGCGACTTGTTCCCGCTCGCCACACGTACGCGTGCCTTGGCCAGTTCCGCGCATCCGCCGTCCCCAGTGTCCAACGTCAGTGCCTCGACTGTCCCGGTGTCGTGGGCGTTGGGCTGTGCGACACACGCCTCAGAGCGCGCTCGTGACGCGCCGTACCCGAATCCCAGGCTGTAGCCATTGCTCTTACTTATCCTGTAGCACGTACACGTGCACACATCCTTCAGTTAGCCCCCTTTCGTTTCCCCCTTTTCCGTCCTGATCCTTTAGCATGTATAGGCCACAGCTAAGATCCCTCGCGCAGGTCGCGACTTCGGTTGTACGTGCAGGTCACGACACTGGATCCCCTTGTTGGTGAGCCCAGGACCCCTCGTGCAGGTCACGAGTGCCCGCTCCTAGTCTCAGGTAGACTTGCCCAGAACGCCAATGTATGAACCACCCTGAAGTCCCTGAGAGCATCACCGAGGATGAATACCCTAGACCAGGCCCGTAGGTAGCATGACCGGCCAGATGTCGGCACGTCCACGCAGCTGCTCAGGTAGCAGGGCACTTACTTGCACGGAGACGGCACGGTGTGAGCGTTATCGGCAGCTGCAACGCTCGGTACGTCTGTAGGCTTGCTCACCGCAAAGTATCCGAGTCACCACGCACTATACATCGCCCCGGAGGTCGTCATCGTGCTAACCACTTGGACCTCACGCACCACACGGCCAGGAGGACCCACATAGTCCCCTTGTCTCTGGTAGTCTTAAACCACCCCCGTGCCCTCAGTCTATGCCTTGCCTCAAAAGCCTAGATACTCCCGTCCTACAGCTTACCCTCAACTTAGTCGTTTGCTGCGGTAGTCACTTGACTTGAACTTATCCCGTCCAAATGGTAACTGTGAATGACCGCCCACCCGACACTCTCCTATCTGCGGTCCCCGTCGCCTAGCTACCCTGCCTACCGTTGTTCTTGAGCGACCCCTCGAGCCTGGATCTTCCTGGTTGCTTGCCTTCTCAGCCGTTCACCTGCGGCTCCTGCGTCGCCTCACTTACCTCACTGCACTGCCGTATACCCCATCGGCACGTCGTCCCGCCCGAGATCCTTCTCCGTGGCCTTTTGACTTCGGTTGCTCGCCGTGGGTGCGTGTCAGTAGCCACCACCTTTAACTTCAATGGCACTCCGCCGTCACTCGCTCGAGGCGACTGCTGCCGTGCCTGCGTGACGCAGCCCCCGCCTACTATATCTTCATGGCGGCAACTTGAAGTAGCGCTTACTTTTGAAATTGCCTCCGAAGGCGCAAAGACGGCCATCGACCTCCAACTCGAAGGCAAATGTTGCAACTGCTAACAGGGTGCTGGTGGTTGTCGGCTAATCTGATGTCCCGAAGCAGGAGTGATGGTACAATTGACGCGCTCTGCCAACCACTGGAAGCTCCACTGCATCGACGACATGTACAGCGACGAGAACTCGCCGCCGCCGAACGTCCTGTCGGCTCCGCAGCGCGACAGCAGTGGTCGCCCCTGGGATTCGAATGACGCCTCAAATGCTACCGGTACGTCGTCTCCCCCATGCCTAACTCCTGAATTGGTCCAATATCGATCCAAGCGCCCAACGAACCCGCCACCGACCCCGGCGACGACGGCTGCCCCGTTGTCACCTCCGCCGACCGAATATGCATGTGCCAGCCCCATGACTTCGTCCCCGTACTCCTGGGGCCTCCTCCAAGATCGTCGAGACGCGCGAAGACGAACAAGACTCTTCACCCTCGCCGTCAAGGGCGTCAAGCACGTTGTGAAGCTGCTACACCATACCCGCGCCAGCGCTCGGTGTCCCAGCGTGCCGATCGCCCCGTCTTTAACCAAGGGGATCGATGAGCGCCGCGGCGGAGCTAGTACCCCGTGCTCCACGGCAAGCGTCCCAGCAGAAAGACGTTTTCGTGCCTGGGCAGTGGCCGTACGGTGTTGCGCATTTGCGCGAGCAGTTGAACCCGCTCGCCACAGTCTTCCCAGCCGTCCTGTATTTTTTTTTGTGTGGCTGCTGGAACGTCTGTCGAACGGACACCTGCCGCAACCCGCTCTTGCATATGTACAAAACCATGAACTATTGTCCGTACGGGCGCAAGTACGGCAACGGGTTGGAAGAATCAAGCAAGGTGTTTCTCGGGCGCAACGTGCGCACAAGTCAGTTGGATGTCGTCGCTGGCGAGGACACCAGCACTGGCGAGGAAGCTAGGCAACTTCGGGGAGATCGAGCACCTGAGCGTTTCTCGTGCGAGCAGGTCGCGCAATGGAGGCTACCGCCTCGTGGTGAGAGAGTGACCCGAGAAACCGGCGTACTCCGATTGCGCCGCGATTAACGCCGAAGGCATAGGGAGGAGGGGGGGGGGGGTCATGCGCTTCTTGGACCATTCATGCAAACGCGCGGCAGATCTCGTTGATGTGTCCAATGTGTGCCGTACGATATTCACCGCGGCGAGGAGGTGACCGTGGATTACGACGACGGCCTTTAATTTGTCTGCTATTGTCAGCTGGACGGATGCCGCCATGGCAACATCCAAGACGAACAAGACCCATGAGATGGCTGCGGAAGAATAAGTGTGCTACGGAGAGGCCGGTTACTATGTTGGCGCGAGTCTTGTGAAGGGATATGCATGGTAGAATGAATGGTTGCAATTAAGATGACTGAAAGTTGTGGGTTCATTGCTGTTGGTGGCTGAGGTGAATATATCCGGGGTGTCGATGTGAACCTTGCGTTCGACGTTAGTTTTGGCGCCAAGAAGGAGTCCAATAGCCCTTTCGAAGATTTCGAACAGACTTGCCTGTTGTA
Organism: Phytophthora pluvialis; assembly: GCA_001314425.1. Classification (NCBI taxonomy): domain Eukaryota; phylum Oomycota; class Peronosporomycetes; order Peronosporales; family Peronosporaceae; genus Phytophthora; species Phytophthora pluvialis. The sequence goes on along the minus strand of LGTU01000733.1, from coordinate 24,466 downwards.
GCTTGCATTTACGCGCGCAGATTTTGTGCGCACCACGGTGAAGCTGCTCGAAAGCAGCATCCATTAAAAGGCCAACTCGAAGCGGTCGTGGCGGAGGATTGTTCTCGGGCAAATTGCTGTTGCTGCTCGACACGCTTGTCTCTATCTTTGGTCTTTCTCACGCAGCGAGCAGACTCCACTCCAAGCACACCTTCTCCACCCTGCCTCTAACCTCGCCTTCAAGCTCTTCGCGCGGGGTACGCTGGCCTCTATTCGACCACCCGTGGCAAAGTGATCGCTGGCTGACGTTGAAATTATTGTTGTGTATGAAGATGTTCAAGCATTCGAGAAACACTAACGACACAATGGCCGACGTCGACCGCCTCTTGCCGCTCATTGAAACCGCACTTCCACTGGGCAACGACGAATGGGGCGTCTGGCGGCGTCCTACAACGTCAACAAACAGCGCGGTGCACCCGAGCGACACTCCGAGAGCTTATACCGCAAGTTCAAAGTGCTGTACAGCACTAAGAAGCCGACGGACATGCCCAACATGCCCCCGAACACCAAGAAGGCCAAGGGGATCAAGCAGGCCGTCGACGATAAATCCACTGTGATTGGTATAGACGACGAGGCCGATGATGACCTATGCGGCGTGGAGCCTGACTTCTGCTTTGACGTCGACCCCGACGACAGTTGCTTCGACGACGGTGACGGTGAAGGTGTCCATGTTGCCTCCGGGGCGACTACTGGCAGGTTCAGTTCCGAAAGATCACCCACCACCGACGAGTCCGCCGCGTGCAAGTCGACGGTGTCCAGTCGCTTGTCCAACCGATGCGAATTTCAAGATCTTCTCACGGCGCCGCTGGTCAACGAATGACACGAAGAATTTACTCGTACGCACGACTGACGCCTCCTCCAGCGACATCAAGCACACGCCGTGTTGGTTCGGGTGGTCTGTCGAAGCCATGCAAGGCAGTTATCAACACCGTGGGTAGTAATGCTCCGCCGTCAACACAGCAACCGTCAGCCCAAGATCGCGAAGTTGACGTCGTGATACTGTCGAAGGCATCAAGTAACCGAAACTCCACAATTATTCGAATCGCTTGGGGGACAATATCTTACTATGTTTCGCGACTGTTGGTCAAGTGCACCCGTGAAGAAGACAAAAAGGCGCAGGTGCCCAGTTCCACTAAGATGAAGCGACTTCGCACCGTGACGACGTCTACTGCTCTCAAGACAACGCTGGGCGTCCTCAAGGCCTATGCCAGTAACATGGGCGGAGATATCCTCGAGATGATACTCCTTCTTCGTGAAGAGAACGAACGCAAGGCGGGCGAACGTCGCGCGGAGGAGGAAAGGCATCGTCGTGACGACACTGTTACCCAAGAGGCTCGCCGTCGTGCAGAGAAGGCCGAGGCCGAGGAACGTCGTCGCCAGGAGAAAGTCGAAATGGAAGGTCGCGCCCACCGCGACCGTGACGAAGCGCGTACTCGCACGCAGGACCTGGCCATGCTGATCAGGGCGATCACGAAGAACGCGTAAGACGATAGGGACGCATGCACTCTGAAGCGAGGTGGTTCCATCTCGTAGTAACGTCGTACTTACCTCTAAACCAAATCTAGCAACAACTTTTTTATGTTCAGCTTGCGAGTCCATCTTAGCGTACTTCTCTAACAACTACATTCAACTGTATCGAGACAAAAACAAGACTGCTATCGATGCATACTTCAACACCGTACGAGTTACTATTTAAAAGAGCTTCGCGAAAGCAGTTCAACAACACAAAACAATATATTGATCCATGCTTGCAAACACACTTCTGCTTGGAAAGCGATCAGGTCTCAGTGTAACAGCGCCGGCACTTTCATCTCGCCCGGAAACATAGTTCAAATCTGCGAGATCCCCATCATGAGAACGCGGAAGTTCACCATGCGAAACCGGTTATTGAGTCGGAGACCTCGGAGCTCGGGGTCGAACGGCAGCGGCAGATTGAGCCGGCTGTAGTCCTTCTAGACGTTCCCCATGCCCCACTCGGCCGCCTGGCGCACCAAGGTCATGGCGTTGTGCAGGGTCGCGCGGAGCTCCTCAACGACGGCAGGATCCGATCCAGATCTCCATCCTTGAGCGGGGTGAAGATGTACCCGGTCATGGCGGTCGAACACGGGGCGTTGGAGTCGGACATAACGTTCATGCGAGTGTTCGGACAATTCGCCGGGGCCTGTAGCTTGACGCGGAAGACGAGCGACGTGGCGGAGTCGTTTCACGAACCTGGACAGTTGTGGCAGCCGCAAATGATGCAGCCATCGGCTGCGAAGCATATCATGCCTGTGGTGATTACGGAATGCAGTCATCCGATGTCCATCGGATTTTGTTGATCAGTGTTCGAATGTTGTTGCACCTGCATTGCATAGTCATCAGAAAGCGTCAGAATTATTCTCGTAGTTAAATGTTGAATATATGCACTTCTGAGTAAACAGTGTGTGCACCCTGAAATTCTTGCCGTCGATAAATCCGAAGGTAGACTTGAGCAGGGGTTCACGGACTTCTACAAGCTTGGCTAATTCCGCTCGACGAGTAGGAGACGTTCACGAGATCCGTGCCGGAGCGTAGCTGTTAAGCGCCTTGGCTAGCACATCCTCTGCGTGGCGTAGGGTGCGCGACATCGTGGTCGGAGTCGCGCCAAACAACATGCACAGCGTGCTCTGCTCCATGGAGCCAACGTAGCAACACTGCCCCAGCCTCACGATCTGGTGGTGGTATCGCATCTTGGGCGGGCGGCCACAGGGCTCCTTCTTAGGCTTGTAGTGGAAGAACATAAACCTTCACCACCTGATCCTGGCCACTATCAATAGGACGTAGTATGTTGCTGAATTTGGTTGAGCTTTCGAGCGATAAGTCCGGTATATATCGTTTTTAAGACCGGCATATCTGCTGCAGATAAGGCGGGTGGTTAATTCATCGGAAAATCTGCTGTCCATGCTTTTAAAGGAGATGGTGAAATCACCGTGGGGTCCAAACCTGTCCAATGCCTGCGATTTAATATCCGTCTGGTAGGCACGCGGTGTTAAACCCAGGACCATGCAATGCCGCTCTACCAAGCGGAGGCGCAACTTACGAGCCCCAGCGGGCTTAGGGTTCTGTCACCAGCGAGCACAGCAAGCGCTAGTGTTTCTTGGGGCCGCGCAGGGTGCGTAGTATGGCGGTATGTTGAAGCCCATGCCATCCGTCCTCACGTTTTACCTTACCATCTCGATAAAGTACGAATATCAAAAAACATAATTAAATAAAGTGTCCCACAAACCAAACTCGTTTAGAAAACATGGGCAGCATCGCCAGCCTTAATTTGTGTATGGCAGGCCCTCCAGGAACACAATATCCGTGTTCAACATAGAATGAGCCACGTGTTGTTTGACAGGGTTAAAGTATCGGTATAGCACGGGGTATATGAGGTTGTATTAATACAACCTGCGACACAAATCGTGCCATCTCAAATTACTTGGTTTTTGTATTGCCCCGTGGGACCACACTGATGTAGTTCACAACGATCTCCTGGACTTTCACTACATGTACCGGTATTGGATCTTCCTATATGATAGTCGCCGGAAACCGTCGGTGGTGGCTCCGCAACAATGCATTAGACTGGCACCAAAACTCCGCTACATATTCAACTCCATCCTCTCCCTATGTGGACTAATTTTAACGGCCAATACTATCCAGGAAGGCTTTCAAAATGGGAGGCACTTCGTAAGAATAGCTTACTTTTTGTATGGTGGTAGTGGCTCAAAATATGGCATGGCTCGTTCTATGTTGGACGCGGATACAGTAATCGACAAGTTCCCAAGCTCGGTCCAAAAACCGTCGAGCCAATCGTGAAGCAGCGTTCCAAATCACTTAGCCAAAGTATGCCTGCATTATCGGTTCCCAATAGATGTAAACCTTAAGGGTTTTTTTTCCAAGTGGTCCCAGCCGCGTGGCATTCTCCCTCTTTCGCACTGAGCACCTCGAAGGCCGTACAGCGAGGGGTAGCCTCACGCCGCTGACACCCCCGGACAACTGTGAAGGAGCCGACAACCGCCGCCGCTAGACGAACCCCCAGATGCAGCCCCTCAAACCCGGCAGGGCAGGGGAGATGCTGCCATTTCTACGATCTGAACATAAGTATGCGTGTTAGTTGAGTGATTTGGTGTTTTCCTGCGAGTGGTAGCTAATGGCACTGTGATGTGATGGTGATTTCAAATAGGCGCAAGCAGTTAGCCGTGATGGAGCGACGTGTGAGAATTCTACTGGTATGGCTGATTGGTAAAGCGCCCACGCGATAGCTGGGAGAATGCTGGTTCGACTCCAGCTGCCAGTTTTGTATATGTATGAGCATGTATGGGGTCTGTTTAAGCAGTTACTGACCTATTTCTTTAAGTCTTTGGCTTGACACTGGTGACTCTCGGGGGCACAATGATCTGATATGCTGTTGTTTGCCTTACGCATGATATAAGCTGAGCACAGAGCGTCGTGGGCTGCACGATGTTCGAGACGCAGAACCCCCCAGCGCTTTCGAAGAGGACCTGCCGTTTTGCATCGACCCTTGCTGGCCAAGATTCTCAGAGCTTCGTTCGTCATTTTGTCGAGGTCCTCCGCTAGCGACCACAGTGACTGCTTCCAGAGGCGATACGATACTCCACCACGGTCAAGTGGCTGTGCAGATACAGTGATATCTTTTCCAGCCGCGATAATCATGGTGTTAATGCAGGCTTTGAGGTCCGCCTGCACAAACTGTTGTTTTATTTCGCGTTGCTGTATGCCATAACTGCGTCGTGTACCAATTGTAGAAGCACCCAGCAAGCGAGTGCGCCTCCGCGATGCTGTTGCTGCTGTTGGTCGCCGCCGTGGGGGAGGGTGTCATGTTTGCTTGAGCTGCCGCTGGGGCCACTTCAACGTGGTCATTCTTCCGTTCCTGGAGGGTGACCAACTTGGTCAAGGTTTGCTGTATTGTCGCGATAGAGGCTAGCGTCTGTGTGACGGTCGATGCTAAGACTGCTGTGTCGCCGCCGCAGCTCCCGCCCAGCTGCACGAAGTTGTCCGTCTCTCACGCCGTCCGTAGCTGCCACCCCAACGCAATGCAACTCGCCAGTGTCAGTCCAGAGCATTGGTGTCGTCTAATGTGACGTGGAAACGGTAGATATAGTACGAGGTGTAGCCGGTAACGGACTGCTGCTTCGTCACAGCTGCGGACACTTCCTCCAAGTGGGTAAGCAGAGACGTCGTTACAGCGTCAAGCACGTGTGCATCACACATCGGTAAATCCGCTAACATTCTTGAAGAGCTGACTACGCAACGACAAAAACTGCGCGTACTCTAGTGAGGCAAGGCGGGTGAACGCCAAAACGCCCAGATGTATAGCTTCGCGTGTCCAGACGTGGACGGCTCCGGACGGACTGCTCGTTCCGAGGCCAGCGTGTGTCCCTTGTGTCAATCCCTATAGGTTCGATCGCTAGACCCGAGCACAAGGAGTTCCACCGGTGGGAGTTGGTAGATGCAGGTCGAGAGTGTGAGGCCATACGTAACCTCGGACGTAGCCCCTACGACTCAGATAACCAAATACAAACAGAGTTATATACAAAACACGTAGTCCTTCCTTATTATTTCTGACCGTGGAAAGGTCGGTCTCAATACCAGTCAACTAGCCGCACTTCCGGGATACTGGTAATCCCGGCCAGCTATCTCTCACGCGCACCACCCCCAAAGTATTGAGGAAACTAACACAAATCAATACAGTCCTATCACACAATAGCACTTCCGTTCAAACCTTCCTGTTGGGACTACTTTCTCCAACTGGAACGCACTCGAGTTAATATGAAATGCGGGACCCCTGTCGGGTACACAACCGCAATTAGGATATGAAATGAGGTAGATTTACCCGCGGCTCCACGCCCGGTACTCACCTCAACTTGGACTTGATTCTCTTTGGAGAGTTCCACACCCGGATGTCCGTAGCTCCGGGGTGCCTTCACGCCGTAGTGTCTTCGGGCCTCCGGGCAAATCTTCCGGCAGGNGCTTGGCCGAAGGTCTTGCGGGCTTCTCGGTAAAACAAATTCTGATTTTGCTTATCTGTCTTTGGCTATCTGCCACTATCAAGGACATACACTCTGGTTAGACTTCTCTTCACTATGTCGTGTCTACGTCGACCCCAGCACCACACATGGCAGTGTATAATCGCTGGGTACACTTCGGATCTTCAACTTTCCACGGATCCCAACATATTCTGGACGGTCGGGTAGGCCGGTCGTTAATCATTTGGCTTGAGTATACAGGAATCCTCCATCCGGACATGCCCATCCGGACTTCTCCCATTTGGACCACCGGTGATACAGTTTCTGTATAACGGTCACTGGATACAACTCAGATCTTCGACTTTCCATGGATTTGCGACTGGTCTCCGTCCCGGTCGGGTTGGTCTGTCGCTACTCACTTGGACCCAGTATACGAGAACCGCGCAGCCTCTATTTATATGGATTCTCCATTCGGGCTTCCCACACTTGGCCTTCTTCATCTGGACGCCTCCATCCAGAATGACCCCCTGCTGGTGACCACTTCATCCTCGTTCGTGACACTTTGGCAAGGCTTCGGGCTTCGTCCGTACTGCCGGTCGTCTGGACTTGGAGTCTTGGTGGCTCTCGTCCGGACATGCATCCATCACGTCTGGACTCTTCTGGTCTTCGCATGGTCAGATGGGAAACTGGCCAAACTCCGCTCCACCAGCTATCCACATGTCCCATTGGGCCTTCCCGAACTGGCCCTTTGGATTGGCCAATAGAGTAGCTTGCTTGGTGGGTCGGGAAAAATCCACATCCTCATCGTGTCACCAATGCTGGCAAAAGGTTCGCCAATGTCCGGGTGGTTGGAGTCGCGCAGGGAAGGTGCGGGTCGCTGTAGCAAGGAAGGACTTCTCCAACGCTCTGGTCCTCTCGGGTCGTCGTGCTAACATACGCGAAAGCTTTTGTCAGCGAGTCCAGCAGCCAAGCCCCACGTGTTGATATCCATTGGATGGCTAACTTGGGGGCGCATTGGCGTACGCAGCAGAGCCGTGGTGGAGCGAATGACTCGTCAATCCAGTAGTCATATCGGGAGGCGGCGGAGCACTAGCCGTGATGACGCGATCTGACACTTCTGTAATAACGTCATTGATATACTTGGACACATTTGGACGGCCGCGCACTCTCTTACCCGCCAATTCTTCCTTTTGCGTCTCGTTCAAATTTTCCCAGAATAGAATCGCCTCATCCTGACTGTACGTCTCCTCCCCTGGTAGGTCTGATGTTGCTGCGTGTGGCACCAAGGCTCCCGCAAACAGAATACCGAGTGCATGAAACATACACTGATCCCAGTGAACCGCCGACTTGTAGATAGATATCCTTTGAACGACCGACGTCTTGATCCAGCCGACATGTAAAAACAGCTCGCCCGACGCTACTATTGAAATTTGGGTTTCCCTGGCAAAGCAAGTGTCAATTGCACGTCCAAGCGTGTGCCACATTAGCGTTAGAACAGCCGAGTCATGCAAACTTTTAAAACGTGATCCAGCCCCCATAATTGCAGTTTCCTTTACTAAAGTGCACAGGTCGTTGAGCGTACAGCCTGGGGCCTCCCCAGTCAACACACCAGCAAGTAGATTGCGTTCATCAATGGCTGCTGCCATCTTCTCCCGAATCTTGCCGATTCGCTTGTTGTCTGCCAAATAGTTGGGATATCGCTCTCGCAAAAGGTTGACAACCTGAGATATATAGCCAACCGCAGTGGCTTTGGCAAGGAGCCCACCACGCACACTGTTTTTAGTTTGCAAAAATATAGAGAAGGCTGTTAGCAAGGATTAAAAGTTTTGACTAGGTAGAGCGCCAGGTTCAGACAGTGACTTAGCAATGCATTCGATAGACCTCTCAGTCATACTGCCCAGAGCCAAGAAGTCCCCGAAGCACTTTAAGGCCGCCGTCTCCTGGCCGGCCGTCCCCTGCACGACGTCCAGCCCTCTTGCCGCTCGCTGCATCTGTAGAGTGCCGTGCAGCTAGCGTTTCTCGGAGTGGAGACGCAATCTCCACCAGCCACCGTCCTAATTTTTCTTTTGGGAAACAATGGGATTTACGAGTAAGTTGATGTTTGTACTAGCAATTTGTATCGGGAATTATCGTGTAATTGGTCTCTGCTCCCAACATAATTGGGAAAAGTTTGGGAACTGTCGAAATCCGACTGCCATTGGCTAATATTCGCTAATATTCATTGTATGGATGATTTGACTGGATCATGGACTGTGTGTATAACAGAGGGGTAGGACAAACAACATCCCTGTTGGGAAAACGTTTATTGTCAATTCCGCCCAAATTTACCGATTTGGGGCAGTTCCAAGCCATCGGTGGATACAAATTCAAGTCATTAGTGGAATCGCCCAAGCTGCAAAACAGCTGTTCTCGGACATGCCAAGGCTAAATTCGTACTTAGTGCAGACAATATACACAATGTATACGCTTGGTCGATTCGCCGGCGATTTTTGGCCGGGTCGATTGAACCAACTAGAACTCACAATACTTACCCTACAATAACACAATACACCTAACCGATTAAAAAAAAACTTATTCTGCACGAAGCTTCTGGACAAACGCGAACGACACAAGCAATTAAGCTCGCGGAGACCGATACAAGTGTGATGTTGTTTAGCGCAGCCTGCAAGGACATTAATGGAGATAGTATGTTGGCACACACAAGGGATCACTCCGCGTCACTGCGAGTGACTTGGCCACAGTGCTGTGGGTTTTTGCTTGATTTACATGTACAGTCTTCTTGTGCGGCGCTCACCCGCAATCGATGCAACAGAAGGACACATCGATTTTTTCCCTCCCTGAGCGTTTGATCGGCGGAGTACCCAACGGACGCCCACGCGTTGGCGTCTGATGTCGGCCGACGCGCTTCGCATCAACCACCACGTGCTCGGCGTTGCTGGTGGGTTTGCCCTCAGTGATCTCACGAATATGTCATGGTTAAAAGCGAGCAACGCGCACGACGGAGTCAGCTGCTGACGCTGACATCCTGCAGGCTGAATTAGCAGCCTAGGAAAACAGCTGATCAATCCAAGCCAGGCCGTTTGAATCAAACGTTGATCCTCACTCACCGAGCCTTTCCTCATCGTGGATAATACATCCGCCCGACAGGCGAAATGGCTGAGGTGATTTGAGGATCTCTGTAAAACGGGTGTCGCGCAATCCATCGGACTGGGCCATGCGGAACGCAGGCGATACACGACAGCCCTGCTCGTTGAAGAGGTTTCAGATGGGATTTACTTCAGATTGGTGTATGCTGGCACCCTTTACAGCGCGGACACGAAGTTAATCGAGATAACCGGCGGAAAGTGCGTGCATCGTCATTGCCGTCGGCCAGGACATTGGGTCGTCCTCGGTCCCCACTTTGATTATGGAGGCTGCGTGATTGGTACGAGGGGGGACCAAGTCAGCACACCCTCGATGCTCCACCATACTGTATTCCACCAAACGTATGGCGCAGTGTACACACGAACGAGACCGCAGTCTCCAGCCCCTCGTCGTCGTGTTGCCGTCCTGAGCCCCAGCCTAGGATCGGCCAAGATCCTCTGTCTTTCATTCGCGCAAAACGGGACCAATCGCAGGGTGCCGTCCCTTCGGTTCAAGCTTGGTTGCAAACTTTCCCACACAAGCCGCCTCCTCCCGCTTTCCTGCGCACTATTGAATCTGCCACGCGCCGCGCGAAGCCCCTGAAGACCTAAGCCCTATCTCCTCCAGACCCTACTACAACTAGTGCCATGGCCGAGTTCAAAATGACCATCTGCTGCATGGGCGCCGGCTACGTGGGCGGCCCCACCATGGCCGTCATCGCCGCGGCCTGCCCGGACATCAAGGTGGTGGTCGTGGACGTGAGCGCGCAGCAGATCGCCAAGTGGAACGCGCCCGACGAGATCCCCATCTACGAGCCCGGGCTCAAGGAGCTCGTGGACGCGCGCCGCAACAAGAACCTCTTCTTCTCCACGGACCTGGACAAGTACATCAACGAGGCCGCCATCATCTTCGTGTGCGTCAACACGCCCACCAAGACGAGCGGCATCGGCGCCGGCAGCGCCGCCGACACGAAGAACTGCGAGGCCTGCGCGCGCAAGATCGCGGACGTGGCCACGGAGGGAAAGATCGTCGTGGAGAAGTCTACGGTGCCCGTGCGCACGTCCGAGAGCATCAAGGCCGTGCTGCGCGCCAACTCGAAGGGCCTGAACTTCGAGGTGCTGTCCAACCCGGAGTTCCTGGCCGAAGGAACGGCCATCACCGACCTGCAGACGCCCAGCCGCATCCTGATTGGCGGAGCCGAGACCCCGGAGGGACACGCGGCCGTTGAGAAGCTCGTGAGCGTCTACGCGCACTGGGTGCCGCGCGAGCGCATCATCACCACCAACGTCTGGTCCTCGGAGCTGTCCAAGCTCGTGGCCAACGCCTTCCTGGCCCAGCGTATCTCGAGCATTAACTCGATCTCGGCTGTGTGCGAAGCCACGGGCGCCAATGTGCACGAAGTGGCGCGTGCCGTCGGTGCGGATGACCGCATCGGCGCCAAGTTCCTCAATTGCTCGGTCGGATTCGGCGGCTCGTGCTTCCAGAAGGATATCCTCAACTTGGTGTATCTCGCGCAGAGCTTCCACCTGCCGGAGGTGGCCGAGTATTGGCGCCACGTGGTGACCATGAACGAGTACCAGAAGACGCGCTTCGCCACGACGATGATCCGCCGGATGTTCAACACTGTCACGAACAAGAAGATCTGCGTCTTCGGCTTCGCCTTCAAGAAGGACACGGGCGATGTGCGTGAGACCCCCGCCGCCACGATTGTCAAATACCTGCTGGAGGAGAAGGCCAACGTGGCCGTGTACGACCCGCAGGTCAAGATCGAGGAAATGATGCACGAGCTCGAGTACCAGGGCGTGAACACCACCACCCACCCCATGATGGACAAGCTCCTCACGGTGTACAACGACCCGTACGAGGCGGCCAAGGACTCGCACGCCATCGCCGCGCTCACCGAGTGGGACGAGTTCAAGACGCTGGACTACACCAAGATCTACGAGAACATGGCCAAGCCCGCCTTCTTCTTCGACGGCCGCAACATCCTCCCCCACGAGAAGATCGCCGACCTGGGCGCCAAGGTGTACGTCATCGGCCGCGCCGACGTCATCTCGGGCGAACTGCCCTTCTAGAGCGGCGCGTATCAGGTAGCGAGCTGAGCGGGCGTGAGTCAGCCACTGCATTGTTGTTGCCGGACGCCAGCGTTTATACTTTCTTAACGTAAATCAAATCAAGCCTTGAGCGCGTGCGTGTCAAAGAGTCCAACACGGCGGAATGTTGTTGCAGGTCCAAGCACCACCCACATGTGACAAGGCAGACAGATCAGACAGACAAGAGGACATTAACGTCCTCCAGTCGACTAGCCAAAACTTACTCGCATACCGGTATCAGTACGGCATAAGGTGCCGACTGAGCGAGCTGCTGTCACCGGACGGCTGTGCATTGCAGGTGTGCGTTGTTCCTGCATCAAACCAATCGACCAGCTATGGGCTCATGCGCCGAATTTCTCGCCGGCGCCGGGCTCTTCATCTTCAACGGCGTGGACCTGGTCGCGGGCATTGCGCTCTGCGTCTACAGCCTCTACCTCGGCACGAACCACTACGCTCCGTTGTGGTTCTATGGTGCGTTGCCACTTTGCCCCCCCCCCCACTGGAAAACTCGCTCTCCTCACCTAAAACGTGCCCCAGTCCCCTTGCTGGCCATTGGCAGCGTCCTAGTGGTCGCGTCGCTCATGAGCGGCTTCGGACTGGCGTTCCGAAGCTGCTCGGGCTGCATGGCGCTGTCGTCCGACGTGCTGGTGTGGATCTCACTGGCTGAATTGGGTCTGGCCGTCGTCATCTTCACCCAAGGAGGAGCGATCGACAAGTTTCTGCGTGACCACAGCAGTGAGCTCAAGCTCAGGTCCGTCTACATGTACCTATGGATACACACACAAGTGCGGTAGGTATTCCTCCTAACAACAACGTTTGTGTATTGTGTAGCGGCGACCAATTGGCCCAGTTTGAGCACCACAAGTTCTACCCGGCGTACGCGCTGCTTGTGCTGTGCTTCATGGAAGCTCTGCGTCAACGGTACAGCACCACGCTGCACCACGCGCGGCTTCGTCGTCAGTACCAGTACGAAATGCTGGCCTGATCTCGCCTTCTATCGCCTATCATCAAGATCAGGCGATACATGTAGGGGGAAAAAAAGCGAACTGTATTGGTGGTGAACGTGCGTGGCGGACTAGGCATCGACCAGCCGAGAAGCCTCGCTAATGAATTGTGTTTCGACCTCCTTCATCGTCTGCGTGGCCGTCGGAGGGTTGAGCGCTTGGGTTCCCAATCTCAGAGGTGACAGCTCGGGGACGTCCATCCGCCTCCTGGGGCTTGACCTTCTTCTCCTTTTTGCCTCCGAGGCCCAGCAACTCGAAGCACTTGTGCGTCCAGGACTTCACCGTGAGTCCGAACCCTTTGACGCCCATTCCTTTCACGATCACAGGCTCAACATGTTGTTGGACTTCGTCGTTAGCGCTGAGGTCGAGCGTGAAAGTTGCAAGGAACGGCAGCTCGTCGCGGTGGAATGCGTACAGCACGGAGAGCTTGGGCTTGTCGTGCTTGCTGTGCTTCACCTTGTGATTAGCAGCAGCAGCGGCTTGTTCCTCGTCTTGTTGTTTCATTCGAGCAATCGTGGAGATTGACGGATCCCCACGCACGAAGCGGAAGCCGCTGGTAATTGCTGGCCTGGTGCAGCTCTCGGGAAGACACAGCAGCACGCAGTCCTTGTCCTTGAAGTGCTCAAACACTGACGCAGTCGCAACGTGGAGGTAGTGAGGTTAGGCAAGAACTTTTGGAATCAAGTGTAGCTGAGAGACGTACCATTTGCGAGGAAGAGAGGGGCGCGCGTTTGATACGCGGGGCTCATGCTGAAGAGCGAAACTATAGCCGCATTGTTGCGGAGTAGGCACCGTTCTGCGCCACCGAGAAGCTGTTCGGCCACTTGGTCGACAGGGCGAGTACCGTCAGCCTGAATCAGCTCACAAACGCCGCCCAGTGTCGTGACAACAGCCTCGCTGTGCGCGTGGAACTGCTCAAGTCGTGTGCGGACAGTCTCCTCAGTATCATCGCTGCGCTGAATGACACGGTCGGCAATTTCCGGCGGCGGTGGATTGAATTCCACGTGGTATGTCTTGCCAGTCTCTGGGTCAATACGTCGACCAGCAATGCGCTTCACGACTTCATCATCCGGAACGTCAAGTGCCAAGACGCAGTCAGGGGACGTCCGTGCTGCGAGTAGCGCTTGAGCTTGCGCTTCGGTGCGTGGGAATCCATCGAGAAGCCAACCATGAGCTTGGCAATCCGGTTGTGTCAGTCGTTCAAGCACCACCCCCACAATGAGTTCGTCCGGGACAAGTTGACCGCCGTCCATGTAGCCTTGAGCTTGCTTCCCGAGAGACGTTCCATCACGAATGGCCTGGCGTAGCATGTCACCAGTGGACAAGTGCACGACCTGCAACGCTCGAACAAGAAGCTCGCATTGTGTACCTTTGCCACTCGCTGGGGCACCCGTGATGACCAAACGTGGAGGGTTCCGCACGCGAAGGGGTCCGCGAGATCCCCGAGCTCGATAAATTTCATGCACCAGCTTCCTCGAAGTCGTGTCGCGGGATTTAGCAGCGTCCACGTGGATGACGGTGGATATCTTGACGAAGATCTGTCGTACTGCCTCACGGTGCTCTCGGTAAAGAGCGAGTCTACGCCCCACGGGTGCCGGCAAGACTTCAGTTTTCGCTTCACTGTCTCCTTCACTCTCACGTTGGCTTGCATCGTCGTCTGAGAGCTCCAGAATCGCGACGACATCGGGCTTTGCGCCAAGACTAGTGAGTACACGCGCTTGCGTGTCTGTGCGAGGGTAACCTTCCAGCAACCAGCCACGAGTCTTGCAGTCCGGCTGAAGAAGGCGGTTCAGCACAACATCTTGCACGATCTCGTCGGGAACGAGGTCTCCCGTGTTCATTAGGCGGTTGAGATCCGCATACTTCTCTGAGGGATCCTGCGCTGCTTCGCGCAGTAAGTCTCCAGCGCAAACGTACACAACGCCAAACTCCCGCACGAGCCTCCTACTCTGTGTGCCCTTGCCAGCGCCAGTTGGTCCAAGAACAATGATGTTAGGGGGCCCACCAGGTGACCGAGCGAGGTTTCGTGCCGAGCTCGTGTGCAGTGGCGTTGGTGCTGGCGCCGGTGCCGGGGCGACTGACGTCCTCGCGCCTGGAGGGGGCAGCATCGCATTTGCATTGGAATCTGCTGCACGTTCGGGAGTCGGCGGTGGCGGATCGTCATCAGGCATTGGATTCGCCCAACGATAAATATCCGAGAACAGGCGAGCGTAGCCGTCGACTTGGTCCGTGTCGATGGAATCCGTACAGGCCAAGAGCCCGCACGGTTGTTGAGTGTCTACGCAGTGCGCTACGAAGCATGCTCGGTGTTCGTCTTGGTTGGAGAGCACGCGGGTAGGGTCCGTTGCAGGGTCGAACCAGCCATGGCCAGCGTGGCGTTTGGTCTCCTCGTTCTTCCTCACCATCGCCTGGAGCTGGTCAACCTCAGCTTCGGTCGACAGCGGCGGACGCACGAATACGCTGGGGCTGTAGTCTGTCCTCACGGCGCGGTAGAACGTCAGCAGTCCGCCAGTACTGAGCCCCACGGCATCGTAGCACGAAAAGGTCTGCGAGAAGACTCTGAGCTCCTCGACGTCCACGCCGACGTGCACCGGCAGCACCACCCCACCAAGATCGGGCCGACTTGTGAACAATTGATGCAGCAGCGCCGCGAGCACTTTGCGCTCACTAGCGACCGCCGGCTCGAAGCGGAACGCCAGGAGCAGCAGACAGCCATGGGGTCTGCCGAACAGCAGTCGCTTCTTGAGGTAGTCGCGCACCTCGGGCCAACGGGCCAGCGCTGCGGGGATCTGGTCGTCGAACGACGCAAAGCCCGCCAGGGTTCCAGGACTCGCATCATCTTTTGCCTCTGCGCAAAGCGAGACTTGCGACGTCTCGATCAACGCCCCGGCGTGGGTGAGGCCGAAGAGTTTGCGCCGCGTACTCGATTCCGGAGACGGGAGCAACTCCACTGCGGCTTCATCGGCCTCCACGCACGCTCGAACCGAGAGCTCCATGACGAGGTCTCGTGCGGTGGTGGGTTTCACTACTACGCGGGTGAACTGCTAGAAGAGAACTGACGGCCGATGGACGACCAGGAATAGCGTTCTATTTCAACGTGGCTTGCTGCGGCAAAATATTGTTTTCTCTACCATATTCGAACACCGAGTTCACTTGGGATCACTTCAACATGGTCCTTATCCTCCAGAGTAGGTACAATGCAGTCTATACCACGAGTTTGGCTAATGTACCACTATATTGGTACATTTAAGACTAAATTGAGCACATCTGCATTGTGTATCTTGAGGATGCCGCCTCCCGACACGCCGGTGCAGCCTGCTGCCACGCGCATGTGGACGCGGTTCCTGGCCCCTTACTACGTCTGCAACGCCGTGGCGCTGCTTATGTATGCGCCGATCCGCTACCAGCGCGCCAGCGAGGCGCTGCTCGAGCGGGAAAACTTCCTCAACTTACCACTGGTACAACCTCATTTAGCAATACACACGTGTTATTTGAGTACAGTTGTTTTTACTTAGGGTTTCTACTGTGCAGGAACAAGAGATTTTCCTGCTGGCGCTGGGCTCGTGGCTGCTGAATTACCGCAAAAAGGCGACGGCGGACGGTGTCATCGCGCTCTTCTTCATGTATGGCAAGATTGCCATCCTGGCGTCACTTTACTACTTGGATATCACCATTTTTGGGTGGTACGCGGTCGTCTGCCTCGGTACTAATGTCCTATCTCGAGAAAAATAGCGGAGGCTCCAGGGCTGACACTACTACTATTATTTTTTAAATGGTGTGTAGCACTGTTCGCCGCGGTAGGGCAGCCCAAGTATGAAGGCCCGTCCAAGATTACCGAGCTGAACCCGGCTGCGGTGGAGAAGTTGATCAAGAAAGCTGCTGGCTCCAAGAAGAAGGGCCCGCCGAACTCGTGGCTTGTTTTCTACTACACGGACTGGAGCGACACGTGCGTGGAGCACGAACCCATGCTCGCTAACCTCTCTCTCAGGTGTGTGTCGAGATATGTCGCTTCGGCGTTGTGTTGAGGTCAGGACAGAATGAAATCGTGGAATGACGGCATTTTTTGCAATGCAATGGAGCAGATACTCGTCGAGTACGCTGCAATTCGGCAGAGTGGACGTGAACAAGTGGTCGGATCTGGCTGTCGAGAACCGGATCAACGTCTCGACGTCGTCGTGGCAACTTCCAACCTTCATCCTCTTCCAAGATGGCAAGGAAGTCATGCGCTTACCTCCGATTGACCACAGTGGAAAGGTCACGATGACGGTGCTCGATCGGGTAAGTGTGTAGCACTGCTGGTGATCTAGACCCAAGCTGGAAGCTACCAACGAGCTACCAAGACTCACACGTCTGTGCCATTTGGTCATTTTTTGCAGGCGGGGCTAATCGCTGTGTTCAAGCTCCAGGAGCTAAAGGAGGGTAAGTCGACAGCGTTCAAGCCCAAATCCAGCTAACGCAGCTCAGAAAAGAGCATCATTTCATGTTGGGTTGAGATTCGCATGCAGGGACGATGGGATCCGTTTGTGCTGTAATCGGAAATCTAAACGCGAGGTGCTTCCCCCAGTACACTGCACCTCAGAACTGGTTTTCTCGCAAGAAGTTGGGTTGCGTATTTTACTGCTGTAGTGATTGGCCAGATCTTGCATTTAACGCAATAACTTGATATGAGCCGCAACGCCTGCAAGTCGCAGCTCGTTTACTTCGCTAGAAGCCTCAGGCAATACTGATTTGGAACAGGCAATGCGAATTGTTGTTGTCACCCGTGGTTGCAGTAGAGGCACAGCAGCGTGCTCGACAGGCGAGTGCCGGGTTCATGAGCTAAGCTCCGTGACGCCAATTGTTTTTGGGAGCGAGAACTGGGGTAAGCAAGAGCCAAAGGTGTTGCTGTCGTCAAGGGGGTCGACGCTTCAGACAGCATTGCTCAAGGCGTGATCGTGGCGCTAACATAAGATCAAACTACTCGAAGATCTGCACACTACTTAAAAGTTGACGAAGGTCGAAACCCGCGTATCTACAAACTATGCTATGATTCCGTACAAAAGGAGTAATTCAGGAGTCACCAAACACAGCATACTGTAGCAGCCTACAGCCGTGTGTTCCGGCAGACAAGTGAAGACGTTGGTGACCAAGTTAACCACAGCATTCATGTCGCTCTCTCCTTTCGCTGAAACGCCTGTGTACAGGTGACTAGTCATTCTCCGCTGAGTCACTAAGATTTTTGCTGCCAATGCGTTGTGCACAGTGAACCTGTCAGTCCTTACAAACCTCGGTGTATCTCATGCGCCCCGCTTGAGGCTTGAGTGAGAGCTATGCTTGAAAACGCCCAGAACGTAACGCGACCCGTGCAAATTAAACTCGAGCGTCTCTGAAGTGCACCCTGCCACTCTGTGTTGCTACAGGGTCTCGCTAGCAATCCCATCTGGAAAGCGGGAACAGGCAAGTGAAACCGGCGACGGATCGTCTCAGGTGACCCATTTGCTGGTTTGCTTCAATACATTCTCCAGTGCTGCGCTTCCATTGACCAAGAGGCCAGAACTGCGGGGTGTACGAATTCCTTTGTCGCGGCCTGACGATGGGGTTCGAGCGCTGGAATCGTCAAGAGCAAGTCTGTCGATGCACATTGCCGCTATACTCGGTCTTGACAGTCAGCGCTGGGTCTCAGCTCACACATGGAGCGATTCACTCATGATCCACATCATCCGTGGTCAATACATCGAGCATCATGCGACACATCAATGATGCAAGCTCCAAGCCCCGGGTCTGCGTGGATTGTGGAAGAAACCATGCGTCCCCTCTGACAGTGCGTACTTCGCTCGTGCTTTCGTTTGTTTGCAGATCCCAAAGCGAGCACTGGCCCTGCTGCCGCCTCCAATGAATCGTCGCATGGGGCCTCCACTTGACTAGTAGACGACCTGGCCGTTGGTTGGCACCATGGAGGGCTCGTTACAATGTTCACTCGCACTGCGCGTCGCGACACCACGGAACGGCTCGGCAGTGTTGACTCGGCGTCATTTTCAAGAAACCTTCCGCAGCCTTTCGCCCGGAGTAACGCCAGCAGCCAGGCCTAGAGCCGCCCACTCGAGCTCAAGCAGAATCATTATCGGATTCACCGCCGTAGACACAGCACACGATGGTCGGCGCCGCCTCTGCGAGTGCGAAGGATTGCACCATGCCCCCTCGGCGACGCTCGCGCTCAGAGGGAGCCACAAAGGCGGCCGCAGAGCTCCACACCTCGCAGGACAGGCCGACTGCCTTTCCGCGCCTCTCCATGACGGAGCTGTACGTGCGGACGTCCGACGGCGTCGTCTTCCAGGACGAGGATTTCCAGCGCGAGACCGTCGCCAAGGCAGAACGCCTGGTCGAGACCGCGCTGAGCCCGGAGAGCTCGGAGCGCAACGCGCTCATCGCCAGGAAAGCGCTCAAGTACCGCGAAATGCGCTCGCGACGACCGAATGGAGCTCCGGAGATGGCGCTTCGAGCGCAGAGCTGCCCCGTTCCAAGTGAGGGATCATAGAGAACTAACAACTACAACGGAAGGACGGAGACGCAAATGCTCCCATAGAAATGATAGACAAAGTAAAGTATTCGAAGTATGTGTACGAATGAAAACATGACCCCCCCCCCCACCCCCCACCACTCCAATCAAAGCAAAGCTGTCCCATGAGCACGAGCACACACACAAAAGGAGACTTGATCGATCGCGCCTCGAAACTGTAAGCGGGTGAAACAATTCCAGTGTCCCTATAACAACGAGGAGAGGATCTTCCACGAGGATCTTCCACTGGAAATTCCAGTCCCTCGGTCTCATTTAACTCGCCAAGCACATCCACTTCAACTAAAAACATGTATCCACTTCAACTTAACAAATGTACCCATTTCGCTCCTCAACTGTACCCACGGTCCTTTCACCACATTTGAAGAGCGCATACAATTGCTTTAGAGTAAAATCCATTCCCGAGCCTGAGAACAATGTGGGGCGACTCGTGCAGCGAGTGCTGCTCCGGCAGCGCGCTCTTCGTCTTCAACGGCGTGGACCTGCTGTGCGGCATGGCGCTCACCGTCTACAGTTTCTACATCGGTATGAAAATCTCATTTAATTTTCTTATTTCCTTCAGTATTTCCCAACTAAATAATGCATTTTTTTCTTAAATAAACTACAGGGCTCAACCACTACGCCCCAGAATGGCTCTACGAGCCGATTCTGGCTGTGGGGGTGCTGCTGGTCCTCTCGGCGCTGATGAGCTGGTGCGGGGCCTCTAATCGGAGCTGCTCCGTGTGCCTCTCGTGCTCGTCATACCTGTTGATTCTCCTGGCTCTGGCCGAGCTGGTGCTGGCGGTGGTGATTCTCACGCAAGGAACACAAATTGATCAGTTCTTGCGGCAACATCAGCAAGAACTGAAGATTACGTTCGTGGAGGGAGTTTTTCGGGAAGTTTTGGGTGGATTTTCGAGAACTTAATTGATTTTTGTTTTGTTTTTTGTGTGCGGGTTCTCGATGCTGTCAGAGATGAGCAATTGCGGAGACTGGAAGAGGACAAGTTTATCCCGGCGTATGGACTGCTGACACTTTTCGGGATGGAAGTGCTGAGGTTTTGCTGCAGTAGTGAACTGCATCGAGCACGCCGGCACCGGAAATACCACTACCGACAGCTGAACACTCTGCGGGATTTGGATGATGAGTTGCTGGCGGTCAAGAAGGAGAAGGTGGGGGAGATACGATATTTGAAAGTGTACTCATTGTAGTTGCTTATGGTTTGATATTTGTTTTGCGTTTGAAGGATATTTCCAGCAAATATGCGTCACTCAAAGATAAGTACAGGAAGAAATACGTGGCGCCTGAGGCTGTACCCGTGAACGAGAATTCGAGGGAGACCGGCGCATTTTACGTGTGAAAAGGGGACGAACGGATGATCTTTTTCAAGATGCAGAAAGGTCTATTTTATTTTGTCTAGGAATCCATTTTCAATTGTTCGGAGAAGACGTGGCGCTCGCTACAGCGAGACTTTGAGTCGGTGTGCTATCGAGCGAAGTGAGTGATGAAGCTCGTCGTGCCGCTGATCACACTCAAGAGAGCTTGTCACCATGTGCTGAACTACCTGGTCGAGTTTGTCTTGTTGGTCGGTCTGTGCGGCTTTTACTTCGTTGCTGAGCGCTCTGATCTCTCGCGAATAGATCGTCATTCCTTCGTCAACCGCACAGCGGATTCGAGCGTGATTTTTCAACAGGTTGTCTACGGCATCTTTGGTGCGGTGTTCTTGCGTAGCTACTGCGTCTGAGAGCGCGTCTACTCGCTGACTCAGCTGCGTTTTGTCCATTTTACCTTGTCGATCAATCGTCTCTTGCAGCGTCTTGAGTTTGCCCAGCCACTGTGACTGCTGTTTTGATACTGTGCTTCGAAGTGCCGAGTACTCTTTTGCCAGTACTTGGACATCGCTCGCAACTGTGGTTGTGGCTCCGTGTGTCTGCTCTTTCAGTGCGAAGAGCTCCACTTGGAGTTGGCTGCTCTCCTCCTTGAGTCGTTTTAGAGCGTCCACAGCATCCTCCTGCGAGATCTGCAGAGACTTTTGCAAATGCGCAGCCTCGCGCTCGCGCGTCATGAGATCTTCCGAGGTATTTTTCGCGTGAGCTAGCTCTGCCTGAGTCTCGTACAGAGCTAGCTCGATCTTTGAGCACGCTTCTTGGACGCTGAGAAAGCGTCGTTCTGACGTCTCCTGAAGTTGCCGGCGTTTGCCATCCACTCGTGGCACTTGAGACTCGAGCACTCCGATGGAGCCTTCCAGCTTGGCCACCCGGTCCTGCAGCTGCGACGTCGTGGCCGCCAACTGCTTGTGCATCTCCTCTGAAATGCCATCAAAT
Organism: Phytophthora pluvialis; assembly: GCA_001314425.1. Classification (NCBI taxonomy): domain Eukaryota; phylum Oomycota; class Peronosporomycetes; order Peronosporales; family Peronosporaceae; genus Phytophthora; species Phytophthora pluvialis. The sequence continues at coordinate 3,364 of LGTU01000733.1, read as the reverse complement.
TAGGCACCAAGATACCATCAGACACCAGTGCGTTCATCTCCCGCAACACATTCGCTGCTACCTACCGACTTCGCACGTGAACACGTCGGATAGTGAGTTGAAAGCGTCGTAGAGCATGTCAACCTGGTCCATTGCATTCCGTATCAGCCACACACGCAGGAAAAAGGTTGACACCTGATAGACATCACCTTGGCGACGAGTTCTTGCAGCGTGTCATCTCGTTGTGTCACTTCTCGACTTTGAATCTGCAAGCCACCAATTGGGTTAGGCTTGACGTGTGCTTCAGAGCACCCAAACCTTCGAGCTTCCGCACCTCGAGGTTGTTCTTGAGCTCCTCGACATCCGACGCCAAAGAATTCTGCACGGCACCAAGAACACGAGAATCAGAGCCAGCGAAGCGGAGACGATGGCCAGACAGGTGACCCACCCACCGTCTTCTTGGTTAGAGAGACCGCCGACAGCGACTTGGTGGTCGTGGCCACCGCCGCCTTGGAGCTCTCCGTGGGCCGACGCAGCGCCACCATGGACGGTCTCGGTCGTAACAGCGGAGCAGGGCTGACTTCTCACGGCAGACACGGGGAGCATTCACCTGTCCGTTATGATCCGTTACGCCCCTGGCGCAACCTGCGACGCGCAAAGCATCATGGGCTCGTATTTCGGTGGCGAGACGCCAAAGAGTTGGAGGAAACGCGCCGGGCAAGTCGAATTTTGAGCTGCGTAGGAATACACGCCCTGAACAAACCATTCAAACCAGGTTTGAATCCGTTTCAAGGTTTGAATCCGTTCCAGTAACGCACAGTTCAAACCAATATGGTATTTTACGTAAGTTGGATCGCAGGCAAGAGTAATTTACGATCAAACCAATTTCTTGAACGTGTCGTGGTTTGGTCTGTTCAGGGTGTGGGGAATTCTGCCAAAGGAGCCAACGCTGGTGTGTTCGGATCGCCAAGTTTGGGTAGCATTTCAACTGAAAGTCGTGCCACAAGAGCGGTCTCTCTCATTCACTTGCGATTTGTAAGCAATCTGCCATATTCCTATCATACAGAATACTTACCATATATTTTTTTAAATAACAAGAGATCAAAAGTCCACCCCATTCATGGCGTCGCTGGAGGACTTTGCGCTCGACGGGAGCGAGTACGTGGAGCTTCTCCGCAAGCTCATCAGCGTCTCGGTTCGTCAACCGTCTCCCGCCTATTTTTTAAAGCGCATACCCCCTCTCTAAACCGCCTCCTTCTCGTAATAGGAAAAAGTGCAAAATGCGCCTGGGCTGGGACTCATCCCGCAGGAAAACCTCGCCTCGGACTTCGTGCTCAAGGAGCTGGCCTCATTCAGCAAGGACAGGGGCGGATACTTGAGTGTGGAGCGCGTGGAGTTCGTGGCGGGGCGTGGCAACGTCATCATCAAGTACCAGCCACCCTCAGCGGGGGACAAGACGCTGGCGCTGGTGGGCGCCCACATGGACGTGGTTCCGGCCAACCCAGAGGGCTGGCAGAGGGACCCCTTCGCCCTGACGGTGGAAGGAGACAAGCTCTACGGACGCGGTACCACGGACTGTCTCGGTCACGTGGCGCTGTTGACACGTAAGTGTTAGGGGTCGGACGATAGTGGAGCTTGCTATGGTGGTGATACAGTGTTGTTTGCTTTGTTTTTAGTGTTGTTTAAGGAGCTGGCGAAGCAGAAGGTGCCGCTGAAGACGCAAGTCGTGTGTGTGCTGATTGCGTCCGAGGAGAACAATGAGATCCCGGGTGTGGGCGTTGAGGAGCTTATGAAGTCCGGCAAGATTGACTTCATCAAGAACGGACCGGTGATCTGGGTGGACTGCTCGGATAGTCAGCCGTGCATTGGCACGGCGGGCGTGATCACCTGGCATCTCAAGGCGACGGGCAAGCTGTTCCACAGTGGCCTGCCGAATTTGGGTATCAACGCCATTGAGCTCGGCATGGACGCGGTCACGAAGATTCAGGAGCGCTTCTACAAGGACTTTGGACCCCTACCGCTGGAGAAGGAGTACAACTACTCGTGTCCGTCGACCATGAAGCCGTTGCTTATGGAGTCGTCCACGAACGGCCTCAACCAGATGTACGAGCCTTGAATTGTCATGGAGTTTCTGAAAATTGCTGGTATCATACTTACTTGTGCGTGTGTGTCGGGGGTGTTACTTATGCGAAGCCCGCCATGGGTGAAGATGTCGGGTGAGGTTCGGTTGTCGCCATTTTACGACATGGAGGACGTAAGTAGCCACTTGTTTCGTTGGTTCTGAAAATGGATTTCAAGTTTAATGCGCTGATTGTATTTTACATTACTCTACTGCAGTTGATTGCCAAGGTGCAGTCTTACGTTGTCGACCTGAACGCTGACATCACGCAGCTGGAAGGAAAGCGCGGCCCCGTTTCGAAGTACACACTGCCAGAGGAGAACTGGAACGCCAAGCTGGAGGTCACATTCAGGAAGAAATACTTAGAGGGGATTGCGTGCTCGCTCGACTCGGTCGGCTACAAGTCCATGTACACCGCCATTGAAGATGTGCTCGGTGAGGCTAAGCCGTTCTCCATCAGTGGCAGGTACGAGAGCTTGACATTTTTTCGTATTATTATCGTACGTTTGGATACTCACGGTACTCGATGCACCAGTCTGCCGCTCGTGCGCGATATGCAGCGCTCCGGTCTGGACCTGACGCTCGTGGGCTTTGGCAAGAGCGCGGTTTACCACGGTGACAACGAGTACTGCCAGCTGAGCGACATGAAGGACGCCATGAAGATCCTGGCGCGCACCGTCGCGAACGTGGAGGCCGCCAACTCATCCGCCTGAGCTGCCACTTCAAACGCGTGCTCCAACCATTTCAACGCACTGATGAAGCTCGTCGTGCCGCTGACCAGCTCGTCACCATGTGCTGAACTACCGATAGCGTAATTTTTCAGCAAGTTATCTGCAGCATCATTGGTGCGGCGTTCTTGCGTTCTTGCGTGGCTGCTGCATCTGAGATCGCTGACTCAGCTGCGTCTTGTTCATTTCTTCATGTTGATCAACAGTCTCTTGCAGCCTTGTATTTTTCACTGTGAGCTAGCTCTGCCTGAGACTCGTACAGAGATAAGAGGAGAGCAGCCAACTCCAAGTGGAGCTCTTCGCGCAAAAAATGCAAACGAACGGAGCTACGACTACAGTTGAAAGCGATGCCCAGCTAGCGTATTTCCTCTGAAATGCCATCAAATTAGGCACGATACCATCAGAGACCAGAACGTTCATCTCCCACAACGCATTCGCAGCTACCTACCGACTTCACCTCGGATAACGAGTTGAAAGCGTCGTGGAGCATGTCAACCTGGTCCATTGCATTCCGCATCAGCCACACACGCAGGAAAAA
>LGTU01000732.1:0-32011 GCA_001314425.1 Phytophthora pluvialis | reverse complement strand
CGAACGAGCGCGTGAAAGAAAGAAGACGCAGGTGGTGCCAGGGGCGAGTGGAAGCGAATATATTGCTAGCCTAGGAAAGACTGCTTTGAACAATGGTTGTCACGGGGTTTCTCACTGTGAGGTGTGGCGTTGCTGAGCTAGCGACTCACCGCTGGCCGTTGTTGCTGTGGCTGACATGGGCCTCCTTGATCTCCTTTCAACAAGGAGGGACTTGGTTAGTCGCACCCAAATGTTGGAGAAAAGCTAAGCTTACTGCAACCTACGTAGAGTTAACTGCGTAATTAGCCCCAAATTGGAGTTAAGCACACGTTGAAGCGCGAGTTGCCGTTTTCGCTGGTCGTCGTACTGACCAATCAGCAGGGCGTAGTGTCCTCCGAAAGAGACGCCCTACAAAGTCCAAGTCAAAAAGCGAACCAGGGTGAAGAAGTCGCTTCGCTCGCCATGTTCCTGTGCGCTCGCGACGCGTCCGCGCGGGCTGCAGACGCCGCGGAGGGCGCCCACGCGCCCCCTCCGCCGCCCGACGACGCGCCCTCCGACTCGCCGCGCGCGTCCCCCGCTCTCCCGCGCGCGCTGCCGCCCTTCCGCCTCCCCCACGACGCCTCGGACTCCGCCGCTTACCTGCAGCTTCTGGACGCGCTCACGCGGCTGGTGGCGCGGCTGCTGGGAGTGCACACGTTATCCCGGGCGCTGCGCTTCTCTGCGGGCGAGACGGTGGCAGTAGACGCCGCCGAGTGGTGGAGGGAGGTCCAGACGCAGAGCATCGCGCTCGTGCAGCGGCGCGAGGCCGCCCAAGGGACCCGCAGAGACGCAACGGAGCCCGCGGGCCGCAGTCTGTGGCCGCTGACCCCCCGCACACAGGAGACGACGCCGGAACAGGAACCCAGAGCTTTTGACAGCGGTCTTTTGACCTCAAGTGAGACCTTTGAGGAGCTCCCGGAGGTCCTTTGGAAGGACCACGCGGCGGATTTCTTCGCGCAGGCTCTTTACTTGGTGCTCGGAGCGATGGAAAGGGCGACCAGACGACAACAGGGACGGATAGAGGAGGACACCGTGCTGGGGGAGGCCTTGGTGGGGGCGCTGGCCAGTGTGGACGCAGGGGTGGCTTCCGCTGCGGCGCAGCTGCTGCAGCGCTGGGCGCCAGTGAGCCAGAAAACGGCCGTGGACTCCGCCGAGAAGCTGTCCAGGTTGATGGGCGTGGCGGTGGTGAACGCGCTGCTGCAGCCGCGCAACGTGGGCACGCGGCACTCGTTTCACGAGCACGCGTTGCTGCCGTCGCTGCCGCTGCGTGCGTTCTTAGGGGCCAAGCAGTGGAGATGCTCGGTGTGTGAGCGCGTCTCGCAGACGACGGGCAGTGATGCTGCTCGAGCCACGTGTGTGTATCGCTGTGCAGCGTGCAACTTCAACTTGTGCCGCGAATGCTTTACGAGGATCCCTAATACGACGGGGTCTCGTGCTATCAGCCCACTGGACGATACGACCAAGCTGACAACGGATCGGTTCTTCGCTTTGGTTGTGCCGAGGCTAAAACACAAGACAGGTGCCGTGGCTGTACGGCAAATTGCACAGGAGCTGCGTCGACGAGTACTGGAACTGTACCCGCACAACTTCCAAGGGGCCGCAGAGTTTGCCCAGCTATTTCACAAATTGCTGACGTCGGATAAAAGCGCAGCGGTCGCACTAGTGATGTCTCCGCCAGCCCGTCCGGTACCCTCGTCGGGTAGGCCAGCAGTTGCGTGGTTTCCTCTGTTTATGCGAACGTGGACGATGTCGCTGAGCACGCTCTTTGGTCCATTTTTGCGCGCTTCGACAATGCTTGAAGAAACCTACGAACTAGATGCTGCTGTGAGAGCTGCGAATCATGGTTCTGCAGTTGCTGATTGCCTGCGTGCCCAGTGGACAAGTGGATATGGAGAATTACGCGAAACATTGCAGGCCCTCATGCGGACACTACTAGCAGACGATCAACACCTTGTTGTGGTGGACGCTACGCTGTGTTGGCTTGCGCTCGCATTAATGACAGCAGATCCTCGAAGGCGTTTAAACTACGACGCTCACGAGCGGTTAGACGGGTTTCTTGTGAATGTAATCACTATGCTGCTCGCTTACACCCTTCCTGTACTGGACAAGGCTCAACATGATCCAAGGCTCATCGACGCCAGCTACCACCAGAGTGTGGAACCTGTACGTGTGTATGCGAGTAAGGATTTTCCTGAGGTTCCGCTTCACTACTCGCGTAGTACCCAAGATGCGCGTGCTAATGAGAGCGTTGCTGGTGCTGAAGTTTTGGAGATCAAGGCTCGTGACCAGAATTCTATTGCTGAGTACAACACGCGTAGGATACAGAAGCAGCAGGATGATCAAGATGTGGAAGAGCTGCCTTCCACTTACTATCCGCGCCTCTCTTGTCACGAAGGCGTCGTATGCGACCAGTGCGAATTTGCAAACCTCCATGGTGTTCGCTACAAGTGTGCATTCTGCGGGGATATGGATTTGTGCAGTGACTGCTTTGAAATCTTCCGCTCACATCAAGCTGCTACCGACTCAGCGTCGGAGTCGGAATCTGAAACAATTCTGCACAGTCCGGATCACGTTTTTCTTCGCATTGAATCGCCGATCCCTGTGGTTGCACTCAAGCATTTCCAGCCACTTCCTGTGGAATGCCTCACAAATAGCAAGCAGAAAGGCGATTCAAGCAATGCGATTGAATGCATGGGAGAAGGGTTTGATGTGTCAAGTATGCACTGTGTTGACTGCGGGGATACGTTACGTACTAGCGGCCAACCCGACGATGTGTTTTACAAGTGCGCTAATTGCCTCTCAACCCGAGTCGTGTGTGCCGCATGCTTGGAGCGTGAGGAGAAGCTGAGTAATGGTAACCCAAACGATATGCACGCGCCTGGACATGTGTACTTCGTGGTTACCGACCCATGGCGGCGTCACCTGTCAATTCCCTGGGACAACGTACTTCGAAAGCTGCACTTCCGGCGATTATTGCACCCACCAGCACTGATTCCGCGCCGTCGCTTTCCCCGTGACACTGAGTTGTTCTACATAACGCTCAAGTACTTCCACTTTGGGCCGCTAGCCACTTTGTCGCGGTGGCTCAATATGATGAAGGAAGTCCAAGAGCTGCAAGCATTTTGTGCCTGTGACGAGGAGCGGTTCGAATTGGAGAGTCAACGCCAGAGACAGAGTCGCCGACGGCAGAATGGCTCCCAGCGCCAAACACTGAAGCAATCCGTGCACTATAGGGCGAGCAAGGCTCGACTCGATGACATCCGTGTCAAATGTGTGAAGATGGAGTTGCACTTACTGGCAAGCTCTAATGTGGCAGAATGGCTAGTATTCTACGCTCGAACGTGTCGATGGCTTCTGCACGGAGCATCTACGCTTACTACCGATTCTGGATCGGAGAGTGTGCCGCAAGATCCTTTCACCGAGCCACTCTCACAGTTCTCTTCCATGTTTAGCGGGTTTCCTGAACATTTCTTCTTCGACCTATGTGATGTTGTGTACCTGTTGGGCCTCGAAAAGTTGGAGTATCGTGATCTCGTAAGCAAGCTGAAGAAAACGAGGCATGATGCTGATGGGAATGGGGAGGTGGACGAAGTTGCAGAAATTGTGGAGCCTCTACTAGTGATGCTCACACAAATTGTGGTTGCTCCAAAGTTCACGAAGAATCCTCACCTTCGGGTGGAAGCCCTGCGCTCTCTAACAACTCTATTGACATTCGTATCAAAGGGTCAGCAAGTGCAGCATCGCCCAGGACATCAGCGGATGGAGTCATTATTCAAGTGCCATAGACTGCTATCGCAGTGGCTGATACCAGGCCTTATGCAGTTCCATTCCGATATGGATCGCTACAATGCCAGCAATAACGGTCTTGCCTTCACAAGCGCCGTATCTAGCGGAGATCACATGCTGTGGGGATTTTTGCCCACCCGGGTATCTGTGACACTGTTGTTGCGCTATCTCTGGCAACTACCGAGCCAACGCCAGAGCCTCCTGCACATGCTCAATTCGCCCGATGCCACCGAGGCTTTGCAGACATCATTATATGCGGAACCGAGTAATGGCAGCACCCAGCAGCTAACAGGGCTTGTGAGCGGGTTATGGAGTGACATTGCCAAACTGTTCGATGAGGCAAACAACAAGATCACGACTCTGCGGCAGATTCACGATCTCATTGAGGATTCGCTGGACGGAAGTGTCGTCGTTCTACCGTTTAGACGCGATATGCTCGATGGATACGTCGCTATTAACGCAAAGCAGTTGCGCTTGACTATGCGTCTCCTATTGGAAGCGCTGGAGTTGACTTCATGGTTTGCTTCGATCGTCAGCGGAGAAAGCAGCTTCCGTTCTCGATCACTATCGGCTCCTGCCGCAGCATTGCGTCACGTATTATTGCAGCCACTGGTGATTGAGCAAGCAGCTCGCACTCTCAGTTTCCTGGTGGCCTCGTTGGCAAACGCGCACGAAGAAGAGGAGTGGGAGTTCTCGTTATCACTGGTGGATGACGGCAAGCTGATGCTGGCTCAGTTAATTGTTCTTGTGGTTCGCTATGCTGGGCACAGTACAATGAAGTCGTCGGGGTCTTCTTCGTCGAGCATTTGTTCGCCTTCGTCGTTCTGGAAGATCATACGGTCTGGTGGCGATATCATGGAGAGACGCGTAGGCGACTTGGACACGCATGTGCGTTGGGGCCTTAACGCGTTGTGCACGCGCATCGAGTCGGAGAGCTATCTCGGATCGACAAGCCTGGACGATGATGACGACGTGGAAGAGGTGCTAGCTGTAGCGGGAGAAGAAGGGCGCGAAATAGACGAGGATGAGGCGCTCGCTGTGCTCGAGAAACAAGCTGTGTCGACTACGGCCTCTGTCGTCGATGCAACTGCAGCAAGAAAGCGATTGGGCAAGCGGTTCATCGCGACGCTGGCCAAGGACGGGCGCTTCGACTTTAGGCTTTTCGTGGGTGGCTGTCGTTTCTTGCGACCGCATCGGAAGCAAGATGGTAGTTCTGACGACGACTCGGATAAGGAAGTAGAAGATGTGGAAGAGGGCTACCTCCACCTGGACGAGTCGTGGGTGCAACAGTTCGTTCGTGCGATGCAAGAAGCGGACGAGATGATCCACGTGCAGGAGGCCATGGAGGCTTGCCTGGGAGACATCCCGGACCAGTACCTCGACCCTCTGCTCAGCACGCTGATGACGGATCCCGTCCGCTTGCCATCCGGCAACATCCTGGATCGTGACGTGATTGCCCGGCATCTCTTGGCATCGTCTCAGCAAGGCGGCAGCACTGGCAGGGACCCGTTCACCCGCGAGCCTTTGACGATGGCCATGGTAGAGCCCTGCGACGCTCTACGGACCGAGATCCAGGTGTATCTCCGCACGAAAATGCGTCACTTCCGCAAGACTGCACGAGAAGACGTGCTGGCCACGTGGGGGATCGGCTGGGACGTGCTATTCGACAGCAGCAGCGAGACCGAGGCCGATTCAGAAGATGGCGCTGAAGGTAGCACTAGCGCTGCGATCCCCTCAACCTCGCAGTAGCTCTGAAAATACTACCTTGTAAATGTAGCCATCTTAGCTCACTTCAACCTGCGGTACAGTGCTTCGGTGTTCGAGCGCTTGTTTGAGTCGCAGGGTTTTGCTTTTCCAGCCCTTGGACCCGTACGACAGCCACCACCAACGCATAAGAAGTTGACATGTACTGAATACCTTTGCTCTTGGCGCAATGCAATGCAGCAAAAGGAAGAAGCGTGTACAGTCTCCGCACTACAACGAATAGCGCGAACTACCTACAGGCCGAGCCAGCCCTGGTCGCTGAAGAAGAAGCCCAGCGTGGAGCCGCCGGCGATCCCGAGGAACAGGCAGAGCACCATGACGGCACCGCCAGACTCCCGGTCCTCCGGGTTCAGGAGACGAGGGCCCACGCCCATGGTCACCGTCGACAGGAAGCCGTTCGAGAGGCCGATGAGCAGGTTGAGGACGATGTTGTACACGATGGCGGTCATGTCGTCATAGCCGAATGTGTAGAGCGAAGTGCCGGCCACGCCCATGAGAAGAAGAGGGATGAAGGCCAGACGCACGATGGAGAGGCCGAAGCACCACTCGCTGTTGAGCAGCTTGTACACGGTGGCGCCGGTCAGGATACGGCCGAAGAAGTCGCCGTAGTTGTACGAGCCCACGATGCCGGGGGCGCAGTACCAGTTGCCCGTCACCGTGTGTGTGACGTCCGAGTACGGGGGCGAGAGGTTGCGCGAGGCGGCGCAGCCGAAGCCGGGGAACACCGAGAGGGACACGAAGAAGACCAGGAACTGGGCGACGGCGGGCATCCAGATGATCAGGAAGATGCGCCACAGGTTGCTCAGGATCTTGGCCACGGGCTGCTCCGTGAGGTTCTCCTGCTTGGCCGACGCGGCGTTGCGCTCGAGCAGGAACTTGACGCTCGGCAGGTTCGTCAGACGACGGTAGACGAACAGCGCCGCAATGAGCACAATGATCAGGATGCTGAAGAAGAGGTAGAAGGCCAGCTTCGTGGAGCTGCTCGTCTGGTGGACACCGCCGACAGCGAGACGCAGGAGCGTGGCCAGCGAGATGTTGAGGATGCCCGCGGTACCGTTGCCGATCTGCACGGCCTGCGAGAACTTGGGGACCGGGAAGAGCGCCGCAATCGTGTAGTACGTGGCCTCCGAGAGCGTGTTGCCGAAGCCGACGCAGCCGAAGCACACGAGCACGAGAATGGCACCCGTCTTCTGGTTGGAGAAGTTGATGGCGCTGAAGACCATGATGAGGATGGCCATGAGGATGAAGATGCCGTAGCCCACGCGCACGCGGAACTCCTGCGTGAGCTTCTTGTCGAGCCCCCAGATCATCTGCACGGCCTGGCCGACGACCATGGGCCACGACGTGCAGAGCGTCGTGAGGAAGGAGAAGTCGAGCCCCGAGTCGGCGAACTCGACCGTGTAGAAGTCCTGCGCGCTCAGGCACGAGTAGTAGGCCCAGAGCACGGACCCGTTGAGGAACATGAGCGAGTAGAAAATGTTGCGCTCGTTCTGGACCATGTCGTCCCAGATCTCCTCGGGCATGCCGTCGCGGCCCAGCTCGACCTGGTCCTCGGGCACGAGCTTCTCGGACTTGCTCGGGGACTCCATCGGTGGACTCGGAACTACTTGAGGCCTGCTCGGCGAATTGCGGAATGACCGACTGGAACCGACTCGCGGTGCCGACCCGAGACTAATGCCAACCGATCGCGATTAACGTCACCTTGCATTGGTGGCGGGCGGGTGTCTGCAACACAGCAACGGGCCCGGTGGGGAAGAAATGGCAGCGCTTAGGGATCTTGCTGAGACCTGTACCGCGTGACAGATGTTGCAAAAGTTGCAACATGGATAGAGAGGCTCGCCAAAACATATATTTTTTTGTGTTTCAAGAAATTTTAGAGAGCTGCAGTGCCAGACTGGTACGCTAGAGTGCTGCCCTACAGACCGAGCCACCCGTTATCGCTCACGAGGAAGCCGAACGTGGAGCCCGTGGCGATTCCGAGGAACAGGAAGAACACCATGACGGCGCCGCCCGATTCGCGGTCTTCCGGTTTCAGCATTCGGGGCGCCACACCCATGGTGACGGTCGAGAGCAGACCCGTCGAGATGCCGATGAGCAGGTTGAGCGCGATGTTGAAGGCCAGCGCCCCCATGCTGCCGAACGGGAATGCGTAGAGCGACGTGCCGGCCACGCCCATGAGCAGCAGCGGGATGAAGGCGATGCGGAGTACCGACAGCCCGAACGCCCACCCCATGGTTACCGCGCGGTACACGGCGGCAGTGCACAAGATGCGGCCGATGAAATCGCCATAGTTGTAGCTGCCGATGATCCCCGGGGAGCAGTACCATGTCGAGGTGAGGTCGTGGGCTTCCTCGTTGAACGGCGGGTACAGGTTCCGCGACGCTGCGCAGCCGAACCCCGGGAACACCGACAGCGACACGAAGAAGACGAGGAACTGCGCGATCGCCGGCATCCAGATGACGCCAAAGATGCGGCCCAGGTTCTTGAGCGTGCGGCCGACCGACTGGTGCGCGAGGTGCTCCGCCTTGGTCGAGTTCTCGTTGCGGTCCATGAGGAACTTGACCGACGGCAGACTCACCAGGTAGCGATACAGCAGGATGGCGCATATGAGGACAATGACCAGCAGACTAAAGAACAGATAAAAGCTCAGCTTCGTGGAACTGCTGGTCTGGTTCATGCCTCCGACCGCGAGGCGCAACACCGTGGCCACTGTGATGTTGAGGACGCCAGCGCAGGTGTTGCCGATCTGCACTCCGCTCGTGAACTTCTCCACGGGGAACAGCGCCGCGAAAGTGTAGTACGTGGCCTCGGACAGCGAGTTCCCGAAGCCGATGCACCCGAAGCACACGAGCACGAGGATTCCGCCAGTCTTTTGGCTGGAGAAGTCGATGGCGCTGAAGACCATGATTAGGACGGCCATGACCATGAAGATGCAGTAGCCCACGTGCACGCGGGTGCGTTGGCTGAACCTCTTGTCGAGTCCGAAGAGCATCTGCAGCCCCTGGCCGAAAACCATGGGCCAGGCGGTGCAGAGCGTCGTCAGGAACGAGAAGTCCAGCCCGGAGTCCGGGAACTCGACGGTGTAGAAGTCCAGCGCGCTGAGGCACGAGTAGTAGGCCCAGAGCACGGACCCGTTGAGGAACATGAGCGAGAAGTAGATGAACTTCTCGTGCTTGACCATGTCGTCCCAGATCTCGGGCGGCATGCCGTCACGCCCGATCTCGAGCGGGTCTTCTTGCACGAGCTTCTCCGACTTGGTCGGCGACTCCATTGGGCTGCGGGTGGCGAAGGCGCGGGACGAGGCGGATTCCAAAGTGAAGCGGTTGGAGCACAAGCCTGTGGTGAAAAGTGGTGGAACTTGACCACCGTTTGCGTTGTTTGGAGCTGCGGTGCCGCACGACATTAATTAGTCCCTGTTGACTGATCACGTTGAAGTGAGCGTTGGCTTCGCCACCATACCACACCTTTTGAATGCCTTGCCAGTTGCATGTGAGGCTTAGGAGGGAGCTCGCACAGCAAAATCCGCGTCAATCGCTTAACGCTCCTGGCAGGGCACCATACTGCAGGCGTTGAAGGCCCGTTTTGCAAGCGCTTGACAATGCTAGCGGAAGCAGACGCCATGCTGAAGGCAACAATATCCCCAAACTACGTGAATTTCACGAGCCCGGTGGTCGCGTTGAAGCGCGCCTGCGCCTGCGCGCGCGCTTGAAAGGTGATGCAACCGGCTCTGCACTAGCCCGCCGTTGCATCCCAGCGTCGTCTGATTCTTTTTTCTCCGCGTGCATGTACGCCGATGAAACTCAAGCCGTGCATGCCAAGCCTGAGTTGCTAACTCGCATGCAGCACTCGAGTTGCTGCTAGATACCTGAGTTGCTAACTCGCATGCAGCGCTTGTGATTAGGGGGATGGGCAATGTTGACTCGAATTATCACGATAGCGAAATGCCATCCTCGATTTGCGGCCGCGGTCGCAGTGGAGCGCCGCGCAACAGCGATTCATGCTCTTTCATAAGACGATACTAGTCGAGGTGCCGTACGACAAAGTGTCTTATGATTTTCCATCAATGCAATTTGGTGAGATCTTGATTTCAGTATGTAGATGGCTACAAAGGCCATTGATTGTAAGACACTGTGTCGTACGCCAAGTTTGCGCTCCTCCATTGGCTGAAAAAGAGCTCTGGACGAAGCTCCACACTCTCGAGTCGAGGCCGAAGCCGACGATCCAACCGAACCGGCCGATCCTGAAGCCGAAGCGGAGTCAGAGCAAGCAACGGACTTCTCCAGGAGCATGCTCACATCCACGTAGCTCAGACCAATGCTGGTCACGATGTCCGCGGCAGGCTTGGCCTTGCCGAACCACAGGGAGTCCGGGTGGTCGCTGTCAGAGTTGTACACACACTCTCCGCTGATGATCTCACCGGCGTCCTCCAGCTCAAGGAGGTAGTAGTAATAATAGTAGTAGTAAGTAGCCGTGGTGTAGCGGTAGACGAGGCCGTAAAAGGTATGGGCAAGTTCTTGGAGCGACATGGCAGTCTGCTCGTACATCTAGAAACCACGCACAGGCTGGTTCCACACCTCAGCGCCAGCCGTCACGTCAACGGCAAACCACCTTGAGGGTGCCGAGAAGGTTGGCAGCGGCAATGTGGAAGTAGGCAGGGTTCATGGCATGGTACGCGTTGTTGGTGTGGCGGCCGTACTCGTCCGTGGCATCATCGCCACCGTTGTAACGAGCACCGGTGAGCACCGTGGAGACCTTATAGATAGCACCGTCGTAAACAACCAACACGGTCCGTCATGCCGTGGTGATCCAACAGTACAAGAAGTAGGTACACATAAAGCGAAAACTCGCGGTGCTGCGGCTGTCGACGTCACTGGAGGCGACGCAGCGCCGCGAGTTTTCCACGTCGCTTATCAGCCTCACCCCGTACAACTTCCTGAGCTGCAAGGCCGGTTTTGCGCGAGCTACGGTCGGATGGAGACATCATCGCCACAGTCACCACGGTGTAGCTCGTTGTGGCGGCGGTTGCGGGCGGTTGGTGTTGCCCCGACTCAAGAAGGACGTTCATGATTAAGGTGCACTACGTGTACGAGTGTGTTTCGTATATTTCATAAATTGAGCGAGTCCTCGCAAGTTAATGTCGCCAAGCTTACTATTTAGAAAGCGAAAACAAACAAACAAAATGAACAATGGTATGATCTTACCTGCAGGTCTTCTAGCAAACACATCGGCAATGTTAAAGTGGCACTTTACAGACTTCATATATTTAGCCAATCATATCGCATCATTATCAAACTGTTTTACGAAAGCTCGACACAAGTGAATGTCACCTTAAAAATGTTGGCACGCATTTTTAAGGTGATATTGTGACGTGCAGCGCGTCACGGGCGCGTCATTGTCGACGCGTCATTGTGGACGGTGTTCCGAAAAAAATGCTCGCGTCCCACTGTTGTAGACGACACCTTCCCGCGACCTACACTTGGCCTGAGTATGGCGACGAGAGCCCAACGTGAGTCTGCTGCAGCTTGCCTACCAATTTCAAATTGGAAGCATCGGTAAGCAGTCGGCGGATTGCCTGGTTGAGTCCTGCAAGTTAGCGCGAGCGTTCACTTCGCCTGCATCGCTTCATACCCTTAAAAGAACACGCTCGGCCCGAGTGGCTGCGCTGTGAACAAAGTCGCTGACGGCCGCGGCGTCGGGCGGTCACACACCATCCTGTGCACGTGCACTATCCCGGATAGTGCACGGGTTCGGCACTGCAGTCACTTGGTTGAAAAGCCTCCTCGGAAATGCTACAATTGGTACGGCCACCACGCTATGCAGGCTGTGATCGGTGACCGAATCGGAGCAGGCCGGAATCCCCCGACGCGAGCAAACTGAGCTCGTGATATCCGGGCAGATTGGACGAACACGGAAAACGGGTCGCGCATGGTCAGGCCATGTTCATCAGCGGCGCTCGAGGCTCGAGGTGGACATTCCAGTCGTTTCGGTTTAACACTCACCCGGTGGATCAGGAGACACACAACATAGAAGACCGGGCTGGTCTCCTTGCCATCAGCGACGCAATTCAGTGTCAAGGCGACCGCTTCCACCCAACAATTGGGCATACCGTAAATACGAAGCACACAGCGTGCAGTCCTGCTCCGGATGCAACGAACTTGCACCGACGCAGGTGCTCCACCAACGAGGGTTTCATTAAGCGTTCGGCACGCTAGTCGCGGCGATCAAATTGCCGCTTCGTTTCTGACCGTTTCTGAACTTCTGAACTTCGGATCACCACCACCTATTAGAGAGGCTATCAAGCGGTCTTGGCCGTCGACAGGTGGGGGCTACCGACATCTTTTTCTATCCTCGCCCGCCCTCTGATGAGAAAGCTGCTCTTTGTGTCAGTGCTCCGCCTGCCGCCGCTGCAGGGCCGAACTGCTCATTCTGCAATTCGCCAGACGCCGAGCAAGCGGGAAGCCGGAGGGTATCGCAAGCAAGCGCCATGGAGTCGCCGCGCAAGTCGGAGAAGCTCCTCCCGCCGCTCCAGGACGAGGAGGCCCTCGAGATCGGCCGAGACGGCATGCCCCAGGAGATCTGGGACGACATGATCAAGAACGAGCGCAAGATCTTCTACATGTTCATGTTCCTGAACGGCTCCGTGCTGTGGGCCTACTACTCATGTCTGAGCGCGCAGGACTTCTACACGGTGCAGTTCGCAGACTCGGGACTCGACTTTTCCTTCCTAACGACGCTTGTCACGTCGTGGCCGATGGTGTTGGGCCAGGGCATGCAGATGATCTGGGGCCTGGACAAGTCGATCAAGCGCCACTTCCGCGTGCGCGTGGGCTACGGCATCTTCATCCTTATGGCCATCCTCATCATGGTCTTCAGCGCTATTGATTTCTCCAACCAGAAGACGGGTGCCATTCTCGTGCTCGTGTGCTTCGGCTGCATTGGCTTTGGCAACTCCCTCTCGGAGGCCACGTACTACACGTTCGCGGCGCTCTTCCCGGTCTCCAAGTTCTCTCAGGCCGTGCAGATCGGCAACGGCACCGCTGGAATCTTCAACATCACGCTGGCCACAGTTCTGCGTTTGGCTGTGGGCGGCGTCCACCAGACCAGCGACTCTACCAAGCTGAGCTTCTACCTCTTCTTCGGCATCCTGATCATTGTCCTTATTGTGGCGCTGTTCGTCTACTACCGCTTGATGAAGCTCCCGTGCGTCAAGTTCCTCCTTGAGCGCAACGAGGCGTCGATGAAGGCCGAGAGTTTGGAAACACTGCCTGTCGACAAGACACTTGCTAACCTGTGGCGCATCTTTCGCATCATCTGGGTGCCGGCACTGGCGCAGTTCCTCGTCTTCTTCGTTTCGCTGGCTGTGTACCCCGGGTTTGGTTGCGCTGCTGCGCGTAACCTCGAGCCGCCGTATGCCGATGTCATTCACACGGTCACTGAGAACTGGTACTGCTCGCCTGGTATTGTGGGTAGCTACAACTACGGCGACTTCTTCGGTCGTGTGTTCACCGGCGCTGTGGTGTACAAGCTCTTGAACAGCCAGTGGTGCCTGGGGCTGTCAGTTTTGCGTCTGGCATTCATTCCGCTGCTGCTCATGGGTGTGGCCGGTACCTCGCTCTACTCGTTCGGCTACGACGACATGGGCGCCATCGCCTATAACATCGTGCTCAACCTCATCATCGGCGTAACCAATGGCTTCCTGTCGACGGTGACGATGGGCGTCGCGCCGCGTATGCTGAAGCCGGAGGACCGCGAGTCGGGCGGTGCCGTGATGGTGTTCTTCCTGTTCTTTGGTATTGCTACCGGCTCTACCATCGGCTTCTTCTTCAGCGACCAGGGCTGGCTCGGCCTGTAAGTGGCAGCACACACCGTCGTTGTTGATTATCCGTTTCTTGAAAAAAAATACATGCGGCTGCAGTTTTTGGTGCGTGTTATACAGACGCCGAGCCGAGGCAAGTGCAACGTGTGACACGGCGATGAGAGGCACCAACGCTTATGCTGCTGGTGAAGGTGCTGAGCTGCTCGGACCTACCATAGGAAGCGCGTTGGCCGCCTGTACCTGGTAAGCACGACGTTGATTCACTTGCAGTCGATTTGCGGACTGACAAATGGGGTATATATTTTCCTACTGCCCGCCATACGCCACATTTGTCAATATGTTGCTTGAAGTCAAAAGTTCAATTGCATTTCTAGGCGTACTTCGTCTACATTCGTCTACAGCACGCTGGAGGAGCACCACTCACTCTGCAGTTTACCTGACATCAAGTAAGTCGAACCTGGTGAGGTTCGACTCCAACACTACACTACAACTACCCAAGCCCCCAGGGCGAAAGTACTACTCACCATGGAATTACCTGGCAAGGCAGACAAGCTTATCCCAGACATCCACGAGGACGACGGGCTCGAGATCGGACACGACGGCATGCCCCAGGAGATCTGGGAAGACATAATCAAGAACGAACGCAAGATCTTCTACATGTTCACGTTCCTCAACGCGTCCGTGCTGTGGGCGTACTACTCGTGCCTGAGCGCACAAGACTTCTACACGGTGCAGTTCGCCAACTCGGGCTTGGACTTTTCGTTCCTGACGACGCTGTGCACGGCGTGGCCCATGGTCATCGGCCAAGGTCCTCAGATGTTCTTTGGGTTCGACTAGTCGATCACGCGGGACTTCCGGGTGCGCGTGGGCTACGGACTTTTCATGCTGATGGCCGTCCTCATCATGGTCTTCAGCGCTATCGACTTCTCCAACGAAAAGACGGGGGCTATCCTCGTACTCGTGTGCTTCGGGTGCATTGGTTTCGGCAACTCCTTGACAGAGGCGACCTACTACACGTTTGCGGCGCTGTTCCCGGTCCCCAAGTTCTCGCAAGCGGTGCATTAGGGAATGATACGGCCGGTGTCATCAACGTTTCGCTGCTTACCATCTTGCGTCTGGCAGTGGGCGGTGTCCACCAAACTGGTGATTCGACCAAGCTGAGCTTCTACCTTTTCTTCGGCATCCTCATCATCGTACTGATCGTGGCGCTCTTCGTGTACTACCGTCTCAACAACTTCCCGTGTGTCAAGTTCTTGGTGGGGCGTAACGAAGAATCGATGAAGGTCGAGAGCTTGGCTACGCTTCCCTTCAGCAAACATGCAAAAACCTAAGGCGTATCTTCTGCATCATTTGGGTGCCCGCGCTCGCGCAGTTCCTCGTCGTCTTCGCCTCTCTGTCGGTGTATCCTGGTTTTGGCTGCGCCGCCAACCACAACCTCGCGCCGCCGTACGCTGCCGTCAAGCACTCGGTCACCAATAACTGGTACTGCTCTCCCGGTATTGTCGGCAGCTACAACTGCGGCGATTTCTTCGGTCGTGTCATGACGAGTGCTGCCGTGTACAAAGTCCTGACCAGCAACTGGTGCCTCGGCCTATCGATTCTTCGACTGGGTTTCATTCCGCTGCTGCTCATGGGCGTCGCGGGCACATCACTCTACTCGTTCGGTTTCGACGACATGGTCGCCATCGCCTACAACATCGTGCTCAACCTCATCATCGGCGTAACCAATGGCTTCCTGTCGACGGTGACGATGGGAGTCGCTCCGCGCATGCTGGAACCGGAGGACCGCGATTCGGGCGGAGCCGTGATGGCGTTCTGCCTGTTCTTCGGTCTGTCGGCCGGCTCCACAATCGGTTTCTTCTTTAGCGACCAGGGTTGGCTCGGTTTGTAAGCAGCGACACGTGTGTGAAGAGTGAAGTGAAATGGTAGCTACCACTACTACTATGTAGTGTGTCTTGAATACACCGAAGTGAAAGGTTCAAAAGTGTTTGCGTGTTATCATGACAAGGTTTGCTGCCCAAAAGTACAAGTTACTGGCCATCTCGGCGCGTTTTACTAGTGGAAAAAGCAACTTTAAACGCTGTGCGTTTGCTGACGTACGCTTGATCGCTAATTAGCGAAATGACCCGGGCCACTCCATTCCGAGTCTTTCATCGCTCGACGACAGCATCCAGCCAGCTAGTCCTGGCAGCGCTTCAGTTCCAGTCGCTCAGACTGCAATTTGCCAGGCACAAAAGGAGTGAGAGAAAGATACCAAGCACCACCCGAACCAAGTCAAGCACCATAGAATCGCCCGGTAAAACCGAGAAGCTCGTGCCAGACAATGAGGGTCTCAAGATAGATCGGACGCGACAGCATGCCCCAGGAGGTCTGGGACGACATGGTCAAGAACGAGCGCAAGATATTTTACATGTTCATGTTCCTGAACGGCTCCGTGCTGTGGGCCTACTACTCATGTCTGAGTGCGCAAGATTTCTACGAGGTGCAGTTCGCAGGCTCCGGAACGGACTTCTCGTTCGTTACGACGCTGTTCACGTCGTGACCGATGGTTAGCGACAAGAAGATCACTCGTCAATTCGATGGGAGTCGCTCCGCGCATGCTGAAGCCTGAAGATCGTGAGTCAGGTGGTGCCGTCATGGTCTTCTGCCTGTTCTTCGGTTTGTCTGCGGGTTCTTCTACCATCGGCTTCCACTTCAGCGACCAAAGTTGGCTGTGAGGTGATTTAAAAACTCATACAGCAACTTAGCACAAGGCATCGGCAAAGCGAAGAACAATAGACCGGATAGAGATTTTTCAGCGTGGTGTTGAGCGTAAGGCGTGCATTTACTTAGAACTTCCTAATCCGTGCACTATCTTTTTGGCGTTGTTCGAGCGCTGGCGGGGATCGCAGGAAAATAGAGTTCCGTTTTAAAGTGGCGACCGTGCTTTTTCGTTACGATTTTGGACCCTTTCGCGGCGACACTCGTTCGCGGCGCAGGTGTTGGCGGGTTATTTTCCAGTTGAGCAACGACAACTCCAGTATACAAAGTTCCTGCGCCGCGGATAAGGGCGCCGATAATATTCTGGTGCTGCGGTGATCCAGTATCTACAGATCCAGAAAGCATGCATTCGGCGCGTTCGCGTGCATGTTGCTGCGCTAGCTTCGCTGTCGACGTGCGTTGCCGGTAGTGCGCCTCTCGTTTGCTACTTTCAGCGCGCAGAATGGCTGCCCCTTGCTGTTTTTCCTGCACTCGAAGATTGCCCATGACGTCGTCGGTAACTGTCAGCAGACGGCGGTGTTGGTCGCCCATCGAGTCTAGAGCTGCTGCTGGCGATTCAATGCGCAGTACGCGTGTAGCATCATTTGATAGCAGGCGATACGTCGGTGAGGTTCGCGGTGACTCAGGAACACTCGGAGCAGGTCGAGAACAGCTTCGTGGTCGGTGTATCCTCGTTGCCATTCGCGCCGTCCGTGGGCTTTTGCCCAGTGAAGAGGGTGTCGCGGTTTTTCTTGGAAACTGGTGCTGAATTACGAGGCTGGAGCGCATCTGGCCTTCGCTACTGCAACGACCTGCCACACGTGAAGACGGAGGTGCTGCTCGTACGGTGTAATTCGTGGGGGTCTGAGCGCGCTGTTGGTCTTCAGTATCACCGCTCAAATTGTACGAGGACGGCAGGAGCTGCACACAGAAGACACAGACGTCCAACGGCATGTGGCGCTGGCTGATGTCAAGAGCTTCGCGTTCGCGTGTGAGATCAGCGAGGAATTGGTCAAACCCCTCCCGGATCAAGCGGCTCGTGGGTTCATCGTCTTCAGTACTGCGCTCCATTAACATTCGCCGCGCACGCAGCAACTCCTGCAACCGACCCCGATCATATCGTTAGAAGATCAAGAACTCGCAACTAAAACAACTGAACCATTCTCGACTCACTCCCGCAGGCACATTATCGAGGAACCCGGAGCCGTAGAACCGTTGGCACAAAGCACACCGGCGACTGTAATACACCACGGCACAGCGTAAATTCAGCGATGATCATGGAGTGACGGCAAAGGGCATGGAAAGTATAACCTTCGCGCAGGGTTTGCCATGAGGCTCGAGCTCTGGCCGAATCGGATCCAAGTCCAGCGTGGCACGCTGTGGATGAATGAGGACACACGTCCGAGGAGATGAACGATGTGGATGAGTCGGGGGTAGTAACCTTATAGCGCGAAAGCACTATAAATACGGGTGATTCGTGTCCGACGGCCGATTCACCAGAATTTCTGCAGGATGCATGCGGTAGTTGGATTCAGGGACAGGGATCATCCCTTCTCGCTCGCTCTCAGCTCTAACGGTCGTTCACGATGCAAAACTCGCGAGCTCAGCTAAAAGTCTGCGTCGTCTCTCGTGCGGCTCCGGCACTTCGCTTTCGCGAAAGCTTTGTCAGTCAGGTCGTTGTGTCAGTTCAGTTTTCGATGGCCCCAGCAGCGAAGAAGCAGAAAACGCGGCGCAGCGCAAAGCTAGCCTGGGCCTCCCGTGGCGCAGTCGAAGTCACACCTGAGGATGTTGCTCGGCAGCTCTCAGAATCTGAAAGTGACTTGACGCGCTTCGATGCGCACGCAGCAACTATGAAAGCTGAAGCCGAGCGCAGAGCCAACTCTACGCCCGATCAATCGGAAGCGCAACCTAGTGTCGAGTCCGAAATGGGCGTGATTGAGGAAATCTACTGCGAGAACTTCATGTGCCACCGCAAGCTGCGCGTGGCGCTGAGTCCGCACATTAACTTCATCACGGGCGAGAACGGCAGCGGCAAGAGCGCCATCATCGCCGCCATCCAGATCTGTTTGGGCGCTAGTGCGCGCAGCACGCACCGCGGCAAGAGCGTCAAGAACCTCATCCGCCACGGCCACGAGGGCAATGCCTTAGTGCGGATCACGCTGAGAAACGACGCCGTGGGCAGCGACGCCTTCCGCTCCGAGCAGTTCGGGCGCAAGATCATGGTCGAGAGGTTGATCCGCAGAGACGGATCGGCCGAGTACAGACTGAAGGACGAGAAGGGGCTGCTGGTATCCAAGCTGAAGACGGACCTAGATGCGATGCTGGACCATTTGAACATTCAGACGGAGAACCCGTGCGCCATCTTGGACCAGGAGAACGCCAAGCTGTTCTTGAAGGGCAACCCGCAGGACAAGTACAAGTTCTTCCTGCAGGCCACCGACCTAGACAAGATGAGAGCAACGTACTCAAAGATCGGCGAGGAAACCCAATTCATTGTCGCAACGGTGCTGAAGCACGAACAGGCCAAGATAGAGACGCTTGAAGCTGCAAAGGAGAAGGCGAAGAAACAATGGCTGGTTGCTCAGAGCGTAGTTTTTTTTTTCTTTCAAAGTAATGTGGTGCAGTGTACGTAGCTAACACAACCGGTGTTGTTGCTGTACATGCATATACTGCAGGTTGGCAAGCTTGAAGGCGTACTATCGACACTGAAAGCAGAGCTAGAGTGGTCTTTTGTGCACGAGAAGGAGATACAAGTAGACAAAGTGGAGAAGAAGATCGCTTCTAAGAAATTCGACGCGGAAAATGCTGCCAAAGAATACGCGAGAACCAAACTGGAGGTGGGCAGTCTTGAACAAAAGCAGCAGGAGGTGAATGGGAAACTCGAGGGAGTCCATGCACGCATGAGCGAGAGCAGTAAAAGGAAAGCGGACGTGAAGAACGGGATGCGCGAAGCCCGTCGCCCGTTGCACAACTGCAAGGCGGAGATGAAAAATTTAGCGGAGTCCAAGCAGCGTGTAAACCAGCGGCTTGCGCGCCTGCAGCTCGACTTGCAGAAGAAGCGCGAGAACCATGAAGCTATGCTTCAGAACGATATGCAAGACAATTACAATTTGCGTGAGGCTATCGCAACTAAACGGCGGGAAGTGCAGACTACTGAGCATGACATTATTCACGCCAAGAATCTTGCTCAGTCGCATCCAGAGGATCTGGACGACCTGGAGACTCGCCACGATAGCTGTGTTCGTCAGATACGTGAGGCTGAACGGGAGGCCGGTAAGATCCAAGACCGGATCAATTTGCTACGGGCACGGGAGCGCGACAGTTTAGCAGCTTTTGGCAGAAACACCTCACGTTTGCAGCAATTGATTGACGCCAACCTCCACCGCTTCACTACTCCACCTATTGGACCACTTGGGAAATTCGTGTCGCTCTCCAAGGATTTTTTGCACTTTGCAGTGGCGATCGAGGTGGCTTTGAAGGGCACACTGAACAGCTACTTAGTAGCTAACATCCAAGACAAAGTCTTACTGGACAACCTGAATTGCCAAGCGCATTGTACGGTAGATATAGTCATTGCGGAACGCACGGGGCGACGATATGAAAACTTGGAGCTGGGAGCAGGTGACTTGGCCGCGCACGCGATTTGAAACATTCTTGAAGTGAGCAACGATGAAGTTTTCAATGTTTTAATTGATCTGTGCAGTTCGGAGAGCAAGCTACTATATGACGAACGCGAGGCAGCCGAGAAGAGCGTGCTACGTGGTCGCAGTGGGAATTTCAGGATGGCACAGTTCGTGTCGGAAGTGTACCTCCCTAGCGGTGACAAGTTCCTGGTACGAAATGGGAACCTTGCGTACATTGCTAACAAAGCAACTCGTCGCCGTCCCACTATTTGCGAGGATGTCAACACCGAGATCCAACAGCTGGGGCAACAGTATACCGTCCTGCAGAGGGACTTGCAGGTTTTTCGTCGTGACGAGGCTCGACTACGACTCGAGATAGCAGATTTCCAGCGTTATATGACACAGATGAGAGATCGCATCCAGTTGTCGCAGCAGTACAATCAGCAGCGTGTTGAGCTGCACAGTCTTGAGGAGGAATTGTCTGACGACCAACAGGAGCACGCGCTGGATACGTCCGTGCTGGATGGTGAGGTGCGAGCCAGTCAGGAAGAGCTGGAACACGTTCAAGTTCGTGAGCAAGAGCTGGAGAAAGTATTCTCTGCATCAAGCCAAAGCCTGGAAGGACCACTTCGCGAACTCGAAGAGCTGGAGAAGCTGGAAACGAGATTCACTGATGAATTGAACGAAACCCTACTCGATGCGGAAGATGCTTGCAAGCAACTCCGTGACGTAAAGGCAAACGAAATCATCAACCAGTGTGAGATGGAGGCGTCTCAAGCATTCGTAGAGAAACTACAGCAGAAGCTAAACTCGCTCCAGGAAGACTGTGAAGTGCAAACGAAGAAAGCTCGCCAGGTCTGTACACGGCCAGCGAATATTCACCCTCGCAACTATTATGAGAAACACATGAAGAAGATTGAGTGCCAGCTCGATCACGTTCACCACCGCTTAAACGGTCTGAGCCTGGAGGAACTGAAAAGTGACATGGAGCTGAAGGAAACCAGATACAAGAACAAAAAATGCAACTTTGACAAGTTCCGCAACAATCTGCTACGCATCCGAGAGATGGTGGCAGAGCGCAAGCAAGTGTGGCATCGATTCCGCGAAGCCATTTCGTGCCGCACTTCAACGATTTTCAACGACTACATGAAGAACAGCAACTTCGCAGGCAAACTGAAGTTCCGGCATGATAAAGAGCTGCTTGAAATTGCTGTGCTGCACAACGAAAAAGGAGCCTGTCGCGCTTCCCAGGTGACTGACATGAAGGAGTTGTCCGGTGGCGAGCGTTCGTATACCCAAGTCTCGCTGCTGATCGCTCTGGGCAAGAGTAGCGAGTGTCCGTTTCGAATTATGGACGAGTTCGACGTGTTCATGGACGCAGTGAACTGAGATATGACTGAAGGTGCTCGTGGACGCCGCCAAAAATGATGACCATAAGCAATTTATCTTCGTCACTCCGAATGATCTACGAGTTTGTATTATTTGATACATGTACATTTGCGCTTCGTGCCAGTCTAAGTATATATTTTTATTTCATTCTGCAGCACACTGCAACTGGATCCGATGGTGAAGGTCCAGAAGATGAACTCACCGAGAGATCGAGTCGATCCGACTGTTGACTGAGGAGCGATGGATGCGACATATGGAGCTGCGACTCAGAGGACCCTTTGAGTATTTTGTTTTTGCTCCACCAGCCTAGCGAGGACGGTTGACTACGTCTAAGAAGTTTTTTTGTGTGTTGCCAAATGAAGGAGATGTCCAACTACCTCGTTTTGGAGCGAATGCAAGTAGCGTACGACGGGCGGAGCAGGGCAACAACGGAACGAGGAAACAGCAGGCAGATTATTAAACCCAAGTTGTCGATAATGCAGTGATGCGTTGGCCCATCAACCATGTGAAGATTGGTAAGGTAGTGCTTTGTCAAGGCACTGCCTTGTAGTGCGAGTGCTATCACGTACGCTTCTACTTCCTTCAGTGAC
Organism: Phytophthora pluvialis; assembly: GCA_001314425.1. Taxonomy (NCBI): domain Eukaryota; phylum Oomycota; class Peronosporomycetes; order Peronosporales; family Peronosporaceae; genus Phytophthora; species Phytophthora pluvialis. The sequence continues at coordinate 10,286 of LGTU01000732.1, read as the reverse complement.
GCCAACGTGGCCGACAACATTGTCTACTAAACTATGTACGACGCGGTCATAGCGCTTGAGCTGGTAGATGCACCGCGGAGTGACGCACTATAATGGTCCCCTCCTGTATTTTCTGCCACTTATATCTAACCTGTATATTCCTATATTTTATCCCTTTCATCATCCAGTACATTCCGTAACGCAAGTAACCAAGCTCATACAAATACGCTAACCTTCTTAATTATGTATATACAATACAGCAGCATGCAGACTCCATATTTCGATATAACCCCTTTCGTTTTGGCGCCATCCCGCCAGCGCACAAAAAAGTCAATTCCGCGCGCGCGCTACCCGAGGCCGCCGCCCCACCCACCGCCCAGCGCCGCGCAGCACGCCGCGCAGCAGCTCGGCGCCGTCATGACGCTGCTAACGAGCCGTCGGCCGCTCGCCAAGGCGCAGAAGACGCGCCGCCACGACCCGGAGAGCAGCCAGGAAGCCTCCACGACCAGCGAGACCGAGGACGAGCTGGACACTTTGAACCCGGACATCGAGGAAGAAGAAGATTACGTAGACGACGACGTGTCCGTCGGCCACAAGCGCCGCATGAAGACGTCATCCATCCCAAGCTCGCAGACCGCCACGGAGCTGTCCCACATGGACGCCCACATCGCCACGGAGATGGGCGTCGTGGAGGAAATCTACTGCGAGAACTTCATGTGCCACCGCAAGCTGCGCGTGGCGCTGAGTCCGCACATTAACTTCATCACGGGCGAGAACGGCAGCGGCAAGAGCGCCATCATCGCCGCCATCCAGATCTGTTTGGGCGCTAGTGCGCGCAGCACGCACCGCGGCAAGAGCGTCAAGAACCTCATCCGCCACGGCCACGAGGGCAATGCCTTAGTGCGGATCACGCTGAGAAACGACGCCGTGGGCAGCGACGCCTTCCGCTCCGAGCAGTTCGGGCGCAAGATCATGGTCGAGAGGTTGATCCGCAGAGACGGATCGGCCGAGTACAGACTGAAGGACGAGAAGGGGCTGCTGGTATCCAAGCTGAAGACGGACCTAGATGCGATGCTGGACCATTTGAACATTCAGACGGAGAACCCGTGCGCCATCTTGGACCAGGAGAACGCCAAGCTGTTCTTGAAGGGCAACCCGCAGGACAAGTACAAGTTCTTCCTGCAGTCGACGGATTTGTACAAGATGAGGACGACGTACTCGAAGATTGACGAAGAGACGAGGAACATTGCGGAGTCGACGCTCAAGAGGGAGAGAGCCAAGATTGGCACGTTGAAGGAGGCCATGGAGGAGGCCAAGAAGCAGTGGAAGGAGGCGCAGAGTGTGCGTGGTGCTGGTTTCAGGTGCTTGTCGTTGCGCGAGGCTCTTACGATGTTGTGGCTTTGACGGTTTTTGCTGTTCATAGATCGGAAAGCTGGAGGAAGAGTTCGAAGTGCTGAAGAAGGAGCTCGCGTGGTCGTTTGTGGCCGAGAAGGAAAACATGGCTGCTAAAATGGAGAAGAAGATGAAGCGAAAGAAACGCGACGCGGAGCATGCTGCCGGCGAATATGAGGAGACGAAGGAGGCGGTAGACAACCTGGAGCGGAAGCAGAAGGAGAAGAACGATAAGCTTGAGGAAGTCAACGCTCGCATGACCGAGAACAGCCGAAGGAAGACGGAGGTGAAGAACCGGATTCGTGAAGCCCGTCGCCCGTTGCACAGCTGCAAGGCGGAAATGAAGCACCTTACACAGTCCAAGCAACGTGCGAATCAGCGGCTTGCACGTCTGCAACACGATTTGCACAAGAAGCGTGATAACCATGAAGCGATACTGCACAACCGTCTGCAGCGTAACGATGAAATGCGTGAGCGTATTGAGATGAAGCGTCAGGAAGTGCAAGATGCAGAACATGAAGTCAATGAAGCTAAGGATCGTGCTCAGGCGCGACCCCAGGAGCTGGACGAAGTGGAGAATCGCCACGACAACTGTGTGCGTCAGTTACGTGAGGCCGATGGCGAGTCTGGTAAGACTCAACATCGGATCAATCAACTAAGGGGGCAGAAGCGCGACAGCCTAGCAGTGTACGGCAGCAGAATTCCGCAGTTGCAACAGCTCATTCACCAGAATCGCCATCGGTTTTCTGAACCTCCCATTGGACCCCTTGGCCTCCACGTCAAACTCCCCGAAAGGTTCATGCACTTCGCTGTCGCCATTGAGGTAGCACTGAAGGGCACCCTAGGAAGTTACTTGGTTGTCAACGGCCGAGACAAAGCTTTGCTGGATGACCTGAAGCGCCAAGTCCACTGCCCACAGAACCAGGCCAACATCATTATCTCGCAGCGCAGTGGACGCCGGTATGGCAATTTGCGTCTTGCAGAGGGTGACCTGGCAGGTCACGCGATTTGCAACATCCTTGACGTGAGCGACGACGAGGTATTTAACGCTCTAATCGACGTTTGTAGCTCGGAGAGCAAACTGCTGTTTGATGATCGTCAGTCGGCAGAGAAGAGCGTTCTGAGTGGCTCAAGCGGGAACTTCAGAATGGCGCGCTTCGTGTCGGAAGTATACCTCCCTAATGGTGACAAGTTTGTTGTTCGATCTGGCAACTTAGCATTCATTGCTAACAAGGGAAATCGCCGCAGTTCCATCATCTGCCAAGATGTGGAGGGCGAGATCACTGAACTAGAGAAGAAGCTGGACTACTTGCAGGGTAATCTGGAGGTGTTGCGTCGTGACGAGTCTCGACTGAGGCGTGACCGCGAAGACTTCCGACAACAGATGAAACAGCAAAATGACCGTATTAACTATTTGTCGCTCCGGTTTAACAAGAAGCGTGCAGAGCTCCGCGGCCTTGAGGAGGAGTTGTCAGATGATCTGCAGCAGCATACGCTCGATACCTCTGTGCTGGAGGACGAGGTCAGGTCTGTCCAGGACGAGCTGGAGGGATTTCATCGTCGTGAGCAAGAGTTGAACGAGATTTTGTCCAAGTCCAACCCAGATTTGGAAGGCCAACTCCATGAGCTCGAGGAGCTGGACGCGATGGAGAAGAAGATCGCTGCTGAGATGAACGAGTACCAGGAAGATGCTGACGCCATCTACAAGCACCTTAGCGAAATGAAGGTGCAGGAGATGACGTATCAGAAGGAGGCAGCGGCGCTGCGCGACATGGTGGTGCAGTGGGAAGACGAGTTGGCTGCTATCCAAGAAGAATGCGAGGAACAGAGGCAAAAGGCACAGCAGCACTGTGAGCGAGTGGCTGTCCGACACACGCACGATTACTACGGGAAGCGGTTAACAGACATTAAGCGCCAGATCGACCATGAACGCAGTCGGTTCCAAGGTATGGACCTCGCAGAGCTGAAAGATGACATGGAGGCTAAGAAGATGAAGTACAAGAACAAGAAGAAAAACTTCGACAAGTTCCGGGACAACCTAGAGCGTATTCGGTCGATGCTGGAGGAACGCAAGCGAGTGTGGCAGATCTTGCGCAAGGAGATCGCCCATCGGACATCCATGGAGTTCAACAAGTACATGTGCCTCAACAACTTCGCAGGCAAGCTGAAGTTCCGGCATGACGACCAGCGGCTCGAAATTGCTGTGCTACAGAACGAAGTGGGCGCCTCGCGCGCGTCACAGGTGACTGATATGAAGGAGCTGTCTGGTGGCGAGCGATCCTACACTCAAGTCTCGCTGCTGCTTGCCCTGGGCGAGAGTATTGAGTGTCCATTCCGTGTGATGGACGAGTTCGACGTGTTCATGGACTCGGTGAACCGTGACATGACCATCCAGCTGCTCGTGAAGGCTGCCAAGAGGGACGGCAAGAAACAGTTTATCTTCGTGACCCCCAACGACCTCAGGTACGAGCCCATCCATTGCCCTCGTGTTTTGTCATATTGAGTGTACTTATTCTCTGCTTTGTTTGGCTTTACAGTACGCTGCGCCGTGATCCTATGGTGAAGATCCAGAAGATGAACCCGCCGCGGGATCGGCTGAATGCTGAGCGAGACTAGGCATAAGAAGGTACATTATAACCACGCCATGCTGCGTGTAGTATCAGTAGTAGGAAGCACGCTTACGACACCTTGCTGGGATTTATTTGACGCGTACTTTCACCTACATGTTGCTGTTCGTGCAAAGGAGGTCGTTTCCGTCCGTGTTTGCGTACGCCTTCCATCATGCGTAGATCCGCACGTGCACATCTGGGCCTCGTTTAATAACTTGGCTCACCGTGATGTCGAGCAGGAAAAAATGCTGGATTAGAATTCTTGTTCTTGTTATTTGAACCTTCAACATACTGATTGATGGGGCGACATGCATCTAAGGGTCTAGCCTAGTTTCAGCTTGTTCTTCGCTGCAAGGATCCCGAGTGCGTGCGTCCTGGTGCTGTCTTACATCTCCGCCTCCGTAAGGACTTCCTTGATGATCGCCGTGCACGCATCAAGCTGCTTCTCGGTCATGACAAGGGGAGGAGCAAGGCGAATGATGTTGCCGTGGGTGGGCTTGGCAAGCAGACCCTTCTTGGCCAAGTTCATGCAGAGCTGCATAGCATCCGGCTGGTTAGGGCGCTCGTTGATGATGATCGCGTTCAGCAACCCGCGGCCGCGCACTCCTTGAAGCACGTTCGACTTGAAGCTGATGAGTTACAGCAACAGAAAATAGTGTTAGTGATCAAGCAACAACTGGTGCCAACCAAGTCAACGGCCACGTACTTCTCCATCTCGCTGCGGAACTTGTTGCCGAGCTTGAAGGCGTTCTCAGCGAGCTTCTCCTCCTGAATGACCTTCATGGCCGCCATGGCGACCTTGCAACCGAGCGGGTTGCCGCCGTACGTGGATCCGTGCTGCCCAGGCTTGATCGTGAGCATGACCTCGTCACTGGTAAGCACAGCCGAGACGGGGTACATGCCGCCCGAGAGAGCCTTGCCCAGAATCACGATGTCGGGCTTGACGCCTTCGTAGTCCACCGCCAGCATCTTACCCGTACGTGCCAAACCGGTCTGAACCTCATCAGCGATCCACAGCACGTTGTACTTGGTGCAGAGGCCGCGAACGCGCTTTAGGTAGCCATCGTCAGGGACGACGACTCCAGCCTCGCCCTGAATGGGCTCGACCATGAATGCAGCAATGTACTTGGCCTCCTTCTTGAATACCTCCTCCAGCGCGTCGGCGTCATTGTAGGGGATGCTAGCGAACCCGGGCATGAAGGGCCCGTAGCCCCCGAAAGCCTCTTTGTCGCTAGAGGCCGAGACGGCGCTCAGCGTGCGTCCCCAGAAGTTGTTCTTGGCGAAGATGACCTTGGCCTGGTTCTCCGGGACGCCTTTGACGTCGTAGGCCCAGCGACGCGCGAGCTTGACGGCCGTCTCGCCCCCCTCCACGCCCGTGTTCATGGGCAGGATGCGGTCGAAGCCCAGGAGCGTCGTCATGTACTCCTGGTACTCGCCCAGCACGTTGTTGTAGAAGGCGCGCGACGTCAACGTGAGTGTCTGCGCCTGGTCCGTCAGCGCCTTGACGAGCTTGGGGTGGCAGTGGCCCTGGTTCACGGCCGAGTAGGCGCTCAGGAAGTCGTAGTACTCTTTGCCCTCGACGTCCCAGACTTTGCAGCCGCGGCCCTTGTTCAGCACTACAGGCAGCGGGTGGTAGTTGTGCGCGCCGCACTTCTCCTCGCGGTCGATGTACTGGAGGTGGGCAATGACAAAGAGACAAGAGGGGATCAGTTAGCGCAACGCTCGACAAGCGGGAGATCCGGTACTGTGTGCTCACTTGCTGGGCGGTCCAGACGGTGCGCGTGGAAAGGTTGCGCAGCTTGGAGACCACGGGGCGGAGCTTCTGCATGCCGGTGATAGCCTTCATGGTTTGGCGATGGCCGAGAGTGTTGGTTGTTGGGCTTGAAGCTGGCGGCTTGAGCTGCGGCGGGCGAGATGGCGAATGAGGCCTATGTTCGCATGCGAAAAGGCCTGCCGAGCCGGACTTAACCTGGACTGGCGGCCAATCGGAGAGCAGGGATGAGCGCTTACAAACTTCAGTACATAGCTTGGTTTGCGTATGGCCTATAATTATCAAGTGTCGTGCACGGGTTTCTGCGCCGCGTAAGTACGCGAACTTAGTAAAATCCTATAAAAGATACCCTAAACCGAACCACTTCAACTTGGAGCAAAGATTTGGCTACCTTGGCTCGGGGACTGAGACGAAGGCAACGCTGCTCCTTGCTGCACTCAATGTAATTGACAGCTCGTGCTAAGCGAGCATGTTACAGCCGCCATTTATCGTTTAGCGTTCATTGCAACCGCTTGTGCATCGCCACGATGCGCTGATCAGTTGCAAGATTATCGAATCATGCAGGTTTTATGAGAGACTTTATGAGAGACTTCCCAGCTGGCTGCGATCGTCAACCACGGTATACTGCCAGCCACTCACTGCCGCAACACCACTGGGCAAGACCTGGGCTACCGGTAGGACGATAGGGAGGCGAGGTATTCAAGGACCGCGGCCTTCATCCGAAAGGATTAGAGGCTCTAATTTAGAGCAGCAGGGCAACCGGGCGTCACTTCCTCGGACCAAATATAGGTGGTGCCGGTGCCTAGGCACCTGCCTGAACTCTGAGCGTAGTATGAGAACCACCTCCCTGCCGCTGCGCATATATTTTTTTCATTTTGGAAACGAAGCGAGCTTAAGTGCTCGTTGAGAAGGCTCGCTCAGCGCTTTAACAATAGCTTGGAGCGCCGGGCACGTTTGTGAAAGTACTAGGCATTGTGCTTCGGTACATGTAGCAATGGTGTACCCGTGCACCGATGCGGTGCCTAACCTACCATGCTGCCAGTCATCACGACAGCTTGGTCGAGTTGCTTAAAGTGCTTGTACGGAAGAGACTGCGTTGCATTGTACATCGAGCTGGGGTCTGCACATCTGTGACGACATGTTAAACGACCATCAGTGACTTTGCGGTGGCGATTACTGGACCCGAACCGGGTCGCCCTGATTCAAATGCTGTAGTTGTCTAGTTCGTGGTCATTGACCTCCACTATGGTATCGTGCAAGCAACAAAAAGTGACTTCTTCACGAAAGGATATTGATACGTTAATTTTACTTTCGACACAACAAATTATCTGTCAAACAAAGCCGTGCCTCGGCCCGAAATTTTTTATAGACTACGCGAACGTTTTCAATTGCGGATCGCGGTATGTTACATTTTGTGAAAATGCGAAAAAAAAACTCCAGTACGCAATACACAAGGCTGGTGCTACAGCCCATGTTTCCATAAGGGTTAGGGATGCAAAAACACTTGAGGTAATTATAGCAAAATCTACCGCCCATGTTTTAAACATGTTTTAGAAAAAGAGAGGACGGATGGCATGGGCTTTCAAATACCGCCATGCTACGCGCTCCGCGCGGTCCCAAGAAACCCTGGCGGCTCACTGCGCTCGCTGGTGACAGAACCCTAAGCCCGCTGCGGCTCGCAAGCTTCACCTCCGCTTGGTAGAACNACACCGCGTGCTCCGCACACGGATGTTAAACCGCAGGCATTGGACAGGCTTGGACTCCCACAACCATTTCACCCCCTCCTTCAAAAACATAGGCGCTAGACTTTGCGAATACACAATTGATAACATGATAGTTTATCCACACTCGACTGAATTGCAATTAGAATAGGCGACCCGGAGCGCGGCCCCGGGAGAGTACACAGGTCGATGGTAAGTATTGAGTAGTAAAGGGGGAGACTAGAGGCGGCTGGGTCCGGTGGAGATTTCAGCAGCTTATTACATTGGGAATATGCCTCACTGATTAATTCCACGGTACTGTGTTCTCTGGACATTATTTATCATAAATTCTAAAACAAATATGTATAGTGCACTCGTGGCGGGGCTGCCATATAAAGCCTTATAGCTGCTGGGTCAAGTTGACGGCTCGTAGATGCTCGTGACGCCCAGACTGCTGCTCTGCCTGCTATCCTTTATCATCGATGCAGTGCTGTATCAAATTGTGGGGAAATTGAGTCGACACGTGAAACCGGATATTCAAAGGGAGAAACAGGAGAAGGCTCTGCTGCTCTTTGCCAGGTCGTGGCCGACGCTTGTGTTCTTATGTCGACCGTTCTCCAACACTATTGAGACGTTGGTGCTTGCACTCTGCTTCGCAGTGCTAGATCTCGTCAACCCGGCAGGTGACTGTAATGATTTTTTTTAAATTATTCGTAAAGTTGCCAACAATTTTATTTGTTGTGCCAGCATCGACGTGTTTTGTGCGGGGTGGTGCACGTGTAAACTTTTCTTCGTGGGGGGTTGTGAGCGGTTGGATTCTTCACGCAGTTCACGTTTCCGGTGTTTTTCTTCCTGCTTGGAGTGGAACTAGAGCGACAGCAAGACGCGTTGGTGGTTGTTGCAGCACGGAAAAAAGAAGATGGGAGCTCGCCGTCTGTTGCACGTCGTTTAACAGCGACGATGGCGGTGGCCCTGCAAGGTCTGGTGGCGATCTCCAACTTTCACAACAAACAACAGCAAAAAAAAGCCTCCTACCTCCACGATTAAATAACGAGAACAACTTCATCATCCTTCGTAGTGCGGGTCCATCAACGACATGTCTTCCACTTCATCCACCGGTCCGAGGCTGTCCGACCAATCCACGGAATTCGAGTCCCTAGCAATAGGCCCAATGACCCAAATGGCCATAATCTGGAGGATATTATTCCCGTGCAGAAGCGTCGACATGGGCGTTGTCACTTTCCTGGGGGGAGGAGCCCCGTTGCCCGCGTGGTCGTCATCCTTCTGGGGGTTTGAGTTTTTCGGTTTCGAGGCTACACCTGAATTTGTTTTCATATTTTTTACGCCCTTTTCACGCTGCCAAACTTGCTGCGCTGTCGCTAACGGTGCGACGCAAGCGTTTTCAATGATCGCGCTCAGGTGAGGAACAAAGGGACATTCATTTCTTTGAGCGTATCTCGGGTGTGGAGTGGTGGGTCGAGAGCAGCGCAAAAGGGTAACTGAGGTCAGCTCGTGCAGTCAGCCTCCCTCCTACTAACTAAACTTAGCCTAGCGGTGTGCGATGCCTCTCGCGATCAGAAAAAGAGGCCTTCCTCTTATAGACTGCGACACCTCTGCTATCTTCGACAACTTCGACATCTTGTCCGAGGAAACCGACCAGAAGTGCACGCCGTCGTCGGACGCCCAGTCCATGAGCTGGTAGCTGGTCGGAATTTGGGACGGCGACCGACGCCAGGACCGACGAGCGCGACCATAACCGGCGCCTAGGAGACGGAAGTCCATTTGACTATATGGTAATTTTGAAGTAGGGGATTCAATTTACATGTTAGTTGTATATAGATTGGAACCTATAAATGGTCGAGGCCTGTGCGGGTTTGCTGGAGCCGCTGGGCCAGCGTGTCGTCCAGCGTGAAGAGCGGTTTGCCCGTTCACGTTGTCCTCCAGTTGGTACGACGCACTAATAGATTGAGGACGGGCAAGCGAGCCACCATGTTAAAGGCCCGAGTTTTGTCTAGGCCACTCGAGTAACATTTAAATCCAAAATGTCGCTCGAGCGGCATAGATAAATTAACTATCACAAGAAAAATATTATACCGGCGAATATTATATCATAAAGGCATTTTATCCTAATCTTCAACAGATGGGTCAACCGTGTTAGCCTAGGTGTTTGGCCGTCAGTTCCGAAGTGAGGAGGACGATGTGGCTGGGGTAAGTTGTCCCAGCTCGAGTCCTCCAGTCACTCTATCACATCATCCAGCATAGTTTCCTTCATATAGTGTGCTTGTCTTCCTTTTATTGGGTATAATACCGTCATATCTTATGACCAATCATTATGGCGTAACATTCCCACTAAGGCTTGCACTCCTTTAAGTCTTATTACATCCTCAAATCTTATCTTATCATTACCTCTTGTCTTATAACACTCCGTTACCGCTACAGGGCGAGCCTTGGTGCCCCAGGTTTAAACCTACCTTCGTGTTGGCAACGTGCGATGACTAGCAGCACTCACATTCCGATTCGCATTTAATCGTCCGGTTCAACTTAGAGCCTCAGGCCTCTATCAAACCCTTCGGGGAGGCTAGCGTGGACACAGTTATAACGCCCAGGAGAAGTCCTGCGGTAGTTCCCATCCAGAGGCTAGGAAGCGGTGAGGCACAGTTCCAATTCACCATGGCTGGGGTAACACCTTCCCTTCCTAGTTGCGGTCAATAGATCCACTTGCTGTGCTTAATGAGTCGTCTCATGCCACGTTAGTCTAGTCTATAACCATGACTATTATCGCAATCTGAGTGTCATAATAATACGATAACGTTCAGTCTTGTGTGCTCCCCAAAA